>PVLC010026166.1:0-22972 GCA_004027655.1 Graphiurus murinus | reverse complement strand
GACTTCTGGATTTTGATACTCTTTCTCAGAGGTTAAACACCTCTGTTTTCTTTTAAAGTGTATCCGGTGAATTTATTTATATACAACTATTTGTCACACAAGACAACTTGACATGTTAAGCCTAGCTTTACGTTAAGCACATGAAAGTTCTATGTGTGGAATGAAAAACTAAAATGTAAACAGCTGGGCATGGTATTCCGAGGCACATAAAATTGTGCCAGGGACCCAAAGAATCCCATATGTATGAACAGCAATACAGAACCAAAAAGAATTTTTTAAAAAAGTATACATGCAGAGTAATAGAACATTTGGAAGACATTGTACTTCTTAAAATAATACAATTAAAATGTTAAGCAAATCCTATGTTAGTGTAAGGTACAAGTGTAGCAAACATTTGCCATATGAAGGAAACAATAGGCTTTTACTGTGACTCCATTCTGTTGATTTAATGATCTATGTCAATGTGCTTACATATCATGTAGGGTACTTTCCTGTTTTTTCACAGTAACTCTAATCCACCTTTATGCTTGCTTTCTTATTGTTATGTTTAAGATTAACTTAGGAAGTTGGGAAAATAAAAGCCAGAGGAAATATCAGATCACCCATTCTTCCTTACCATGTCATTTTAATGGAGTCTTAACCTAAGATAATTACATTAAGAATGTTACTTTTTTCCCTCTTGTTCCAAAATTATTTTTTAACTGAAATAGGCAATTAACCAATAGAGGGGGGAGGTCTCCTCAGCTATTGGTGCTTGGTGATTTACATAGACACCTATTAATGCTAATGGAAGGTATATCCATAAATCTCTCCACTCCAAAAGGATAATGGCCTCTTATTAGTCTCCTATAAAAGGGGAATAAGCAAAGTCTATCTTTATAAATGACCCAGGTAGTGAATTACTTAAGGGAGATTTACAGCACATCTAATTAAATAGTTTTAATGATTTGGGTAGCATTCTGTATATATTGTTGCAAATCTTAAAAATGCCAGATATGTCTTTCACAGTATATAAACTGCCAAAGCAAAACTAGTGAACTATCGCTATTGATTAAATATCTGTGTTTACATAAGAAAACATATTGTAGTACTGAAAACAGATTCTCTCATTGCTCTGAGGAATTAGAATACATGAAACCTTTATTTCATTCTTGTTTTTGTCAAAACATTATATGCATAATCCTGACAGAATCAGAAGGATTATTTTGGATTTAATGTATCCATTTTCAATTAAATTGACAAAGAATGAAAAAGAACAAGATTTTGAAATAATAATGAGCTGACATCACTTAAGTAATTAACAGTTGGCCCTGGGAGAGGATTCTACACTACTGAGTGAGCAAGAGGAAGAGGTGTGCACGGAGTGTTATCCTGAAGACTCACCTTATTTCTGGTAATTTCTGGGCCCTGGGGACGTTCACAGTGTTTCAGTAGTTAGCAAGCACTTGCGCAAAGGTAGCACAAACCTATGTCAAACTAAAGAAAATGGTATAGATTCAGCATCAACTTCCAATATTTCCACTAGTTTTTCCTGTCTTTGCTGATCTTTTGCTTCTTTAGGCATTTAGATCTCACCTTGACAATGTTCTTTGGAAAATCATGTTTCAAATTAGTCATTTAAGTCTCATTGGATATTTGTTCATGTGTATCCTATTTCCAGGGGTATTTGCATCTTAAATATCCCTTTTCTTATTTCTTAAAATCTCTTATTTTGCCTCCTATTAAAATATCTCTATTAGCAGTGCATGGTGGTGCACACCTGTAGTCCCAGTACTTGGGAAACTGAGACAGGAAGATTGCAGGTACGGCCAGCCTCAGAAATTTAGTCAGGTCCTCTGCAAGTTAATGAGACCCTGTTTAAAAAAAAAGGAGGGGGGGCTTGGGTGTAGCTGTGTGGCTCAGAGGTAGAACACCTCTGGGGTCAACCCTCAGTAAAACACACGCACACACACACACACACACACACACACACACATACACACACACACACACACACACCACAACTTAGATGTAGAAACAGACACATCGAAATCATATGAATATGGTATGATCCAGACCAGACAGCATTGGCTTACAGCTTGACATGAAATTTGCTGGAACAGGAAAGGTGAAAAGTTTGGAAATCCTAAACACGTGCCAGCGGTTTGCCATTTAGGGGCTTATAAGACTATGGTTACATAGATGTGGTTATCTTAGTCTGGATTTAAATAGCCATGATTACTTCCAATTCAGTTCGCATCAACTCTAGAGTTCAATATTCAAAGTCAGGCAGATTGCTTGATTTGGGCCTAAGAACAAAATATATAAGATTGGCTTCAGAGATTCTGCTTACTATTCAGTCTTTTACTCTCTTTCAAAAATAGGGCCATTCCCATTATCAATTTGCTCTTGAGGGAGTTTTTTTTAGTACTTTATATCTTTCATAGAATTCTTTATTTTACCTGAATTATTCATTGTCTGGCAAAAGGTTGTTCATAATAATCCTTTATTATTCTTTTAATGTTTGTAGGACACATAGCAGTACCACCACTTTTGATACAGGCAATTTGCATTTTCTTTTTCTCTCTAAAAATGTTAAATATCTGGCTAGCACTTTGTAGTTTGTTAGTTGTTTTTAAATAAACAGATGCATGGTAAATTTTCTTTTTTAAATTTTTATTTTTTCCTTCGGTTATCATTAGTGTTCTCTTTGATTATTTTGAGCTCAACTGTCTCTTCTTTTATAATTTCTTAAGAACATTAATAATCAATTTAGATTATTAATCTGAGATTCTTCTTTTGTCATATAATAAAGCTATCACTTTCCCTCAAAGCTCTGCTTAGATTTCAGATGACATTCTTGTTTTTATTTGCTTTAAAGCATTTTTGAATTCCCGTTGTCATTTCTTCTGTGATGTAATTTCTTCTTGGATATAATTTTCTTTCTTTCTTTCTTTCTTTCTTTCTTTCTTTCTTTATTTCTTTCTTTCTTTCTTTCTCTCTCTCTCTCTCTCATTGCTCTTGAGTTTTCCATTTCTCACAAATCAATTATGAAGATCCTTGCTGTAATTTCCTTTGTGTTTATTCTGCTTGGGGCTTGTTAAAATTCTTAGATCTGTTGGTTTGTAGTTTTGGCAAATTAGGCAAGTTTGTATTTGTCACTTCTCTTTCTTCTTTTTCCGGGCCCCTAATTACATGTATACGTTGGCCATTTGCAGTTGTCTCATAGCTCATTTGATGCTCCGTTCAGCTTTCCCATTTTCCTTACTTGTTTATTCATTTATTTATTTGTAATTTCTTTCTTATTTATTTATTCTACTGTCTTTGATTCTCCATGTTTTTGACAGTTTCTAGTTCTGTGTGTTCCAGTTGATTTACTATACTTTTGGCATGTTTTAGTAGTTGGTAATGTCTTTCGGTGTGTTTCTCTTTTCATCTCTTGCATGTTTTCCCTTCATTTCTAGAAATGTCATTTTGGCCTTTACAAATACCTTGCATTACACTTTTTGTCATATTAATAGTTTCCACTACCCTTTAGAACATGTATACACATATATAATATAATGTGTATATATATCTTTGTAACGTTTTTTGGTAATCAATTCCATTATCTCGTAATATTTAAGTCTGTTTCTTTTAGTTGAATATTCTCTGATTTATGGCTTCTATTTATCTGCTTCTTTCTTTGCCTGGTAATTCTTTTTTTGTTGACTTTTGGAAATTGTGCATCATATGTTGTGGTGCTGTAAGTTGTTGTATTTCTTTAAATAGAATTGAATTTTTTTCCAACACGTGTTTACATTACTTGGAATTAGTTTGTTCTATTTGAACTTGAATTTTATTTCTACTATGGTGGTTCCAGAGGAGCTTTTACTATAAGGCTAGTTTAACCTTATTCCTAAAATGATACTTCTCTGACGACTCTCATCAATGACCGATAATTTACGAAGTGCTTTTGTTGGTAAAGATATGGAGACTTCTAGTCCAATGTGGGTTCAAAGTATTTTCACAGTATTCTAGTGATTTCTGGTGGCTATATTCCTGACATCCCACACATAACGAGGTCATTACTCAGCCAAAAACTTGAGTAGGCCTCTGTTGATCTCCTGATTTAGATTTATGGTCTCCAGAATGGTAAGAGAATACATATGTGTTGCTATAAGTAATCAAATTTGTGGTAAATTGTTACAACAGCCACTGGGAACTAACATAAGTTTCAAAGGCTCAGCTCTCACATTTAGGACAATAATCTATTTTGAGTTAATTTTTATGTATTTTCTGCAAAAGGGGAACAACTTTATTCTTTTATATGTGGATATCCTGTGCTCCAACCCCAGTCTTTAAAATGTAACCTCTTTCTCAGTGGATTGTCTTGTCAATTTAGTCACAAATAAATTGACCATAAATATATTTCTGAACTCTCAATTTTATTCCATTGTCATGTGTTTATTCTTAGGTCAGTACCATTTTGATTTGATTACTATAGCTGTGCAGTAAGTTTTAAAATTGGGAAGTGTGAGTTTTCCAAATTTGTTCAGTATTTTTCTCAGTTTTTCTATTTCTTTCTCTCTCTCTCTCTCTCTCTCTCTCTCTCTCTCTCTCTCTCTCTCTCTTTCTCTTTCCTTCTTTCTCTACTTTCGGTACCTTGCATTTCCACATAAATATTATGATGAGACTGTCAATTGATACAAAAAGATAACTGAAATTTTGATAGAGATTGTAAAAATCAGTACATCAACTTGTGATTGCTACCATTTTAATATTAAGACTTTTGCTGGACGTGGTGGTGCACGTTTGTAATCCCAGCATTTGGGAGGCTGAGACTGGAGGATCCAGGTTTGCGGCCAGCCTCAGCTACCTAGTGAGGCCCTCTGCAACTTAGTAAGACCCTGTTTCAAAATAAAGAATAAAAAATAGGGCTGGGGGTATAGCTCAGAGGTAGAATGTCCCTGAGTTCAATCCCCAGTACTGCAATAAAATAAAATAAAATAATATTAAGACTTAACTTGTGAATTTGGGGTTATTTTCAATTTACTTAGTATTTTAAAAAAAATTTTTAATGAGATTTTGTAGCTTTCAGTTTACAATTCTTTCACTCTTATTCTTCAATTTATTCCCAAGTATTTTATTATTTTTTGATGTTCTAGTAAGTGGAATTTTTCTGTTATTTTCATTATATAATTATATATAGTAATGATTACTCATTACTCGTGTATAGGAATAGCATTGATTAGTGTACATTACTTATTTTTACAGTGGTTTTAGATTTTCAAAGAAACTGAGCAAAAGTACAGAGTTCCTATATACGCCACCATACACAGATTCCTTTATTAACATTTCGTTAGCGCTGACACCTGTTAAAACTGATGAACTAAGATTGATATATGCTGTTATTAAAATCCATAGTTTACATTAGAATTCACTCCTTCTGTTATATTATTGGGTTGACAAATGCATAACTTCATGTATGCACTATTAAGGTATCATGCATAATACTTTCACTGCCTTAAATACCCCTGGTTCCAATACCCTCCCCCGCCCCAAGCCCCTAGCAACCACTGGTATTTTAACTATTTATGTAGTTTTCTTTTTTCTAGAAAGTCAGATAGTTGAAATCAAATAGCAAGTAGCCATTTCAGACTGACTTTTTTCCCCTAAATTAGCCATATATGTTTTAATTTTTCTTCATGTCTGTCTTTACCTGGTAGCATATTGAAAACATCACGAAGTAATATCTCAATAGATGGATACACCATGGTTTAATTATCCATTCACCTGTCCAAGGACTTCTTGGTTGGTTCCACTGTTTGGCAATTACTAATAAAAGCTGCTGTGAACATTGGTTTTTAGATTTGCTTGTGGATGTAAATTTTAAAGTGTAGAACTGTGATTGCTGGATTGCATGGTAAAAGGACATTTGGTTTTGTAGGAAACTGACAAATCGCCTTCCAAAGTGGCCATATCATCTTCCATTCTCACCCACAATGAACAAGTGTTCCTGCTGTTCCACACCCTTCTCAGCATTGGTTTTGTCCATGTTTTGTATTTGGCCCATTACAAAATGTACACGGTGGCATCTCCTTGTTTTTGTTTGTAATTCCCTGACATGCGTTATTGAATATATTTTACGTACTCATTTGCTATGTATGTCTGCTTCAGAATTTGACCTATTTTTAATTGGGGTGTTTTTTACTTACTGTTGAGTTTTAAGAGTTTTTATCTGGTGTTTATTGGATATAACTCCTTTATCAAATATATGTTTTGTAAATATGTCCTCTCAGTGTGTGGTTCCTGTTTCTGTGTCATTTAGATTTTTTTTTAAATTGGTGCATTGTAATCATACATCTTGATGAGGTTTTGATAGAGGCATACATGCACACAGCACTCATTGTGCCATTCCCCAGTTCCCACCCGACTCCCTCTCCCTCCCCACCTTCCCGTGCTCAGCACAGTGATTGGCTTTGATAAGTTTGTATACGCACTTCATGTCCATTGAGGTGTTTCCCTCTTCAAGTCTTCTTTCTCTTCCCGTCTTCCTCAGTTAGGTCCCCTCCTTCACTTCACTAAGGTTTCTTTCTCCTCCTTTATCTGGAGTCCCAACATCTTCCTAGCTTCTACATACAAGGGAGAACATCACTTTTTGTGACTGACTAATCCCACTTAGCACAATATTCTCCAGTTCCACCCATTTCCCTGCAAATGACATAATTTTGTCCTTCTTTATGGTTGAGTAGAATTCCATTGCGTGCATACCCCCTGATTTTGTAATCCATTCATCTGTTGATGGACATCTAGGTCGTCCCACCAAAGGTGACTTACGGATTCATTTACTTTTTACTTAACTTTTCAGTGCTTCAGTTCTCTCATCTGTAAAAGCAGTATACTCATAGTCACAGACTTATTCTGAGGTTTATAGCAACAAGACTCCATTCTTGAAACACAAAACACTTTGCAAGTTATAAGCAGTAAGTTGTTTAATTCAGGTTAACTGTGTGCTCATGAAGCTATTGGAAGAACTAGTGAGGGAGCACCAGGGGACCAGCTAGATCTCCAGGAGAGCCTTTGAGAGTGAAATTATTGGACTGGCCTCCCAGGACAGCTGCCGCCCTGGCCCATCTGAGGAAGGCAGGGAGTCCAAAGACTGCCATGGAAACCATGTGTCAATCACTCACCAAAATCTAGGAGTCAGGAGCCCATCAATGCCATGTCACTAATACATCACAACAACTTCCACCGCTCCATTTCTCTCTGCCCGAGAATTGGAAATATGGGTCCCAGATGCTATCGTTCCAACTCCCGATCAATATCTATAAAACGGTGGACATTGGCTTCTCCACACTTTTGCATGACAGAAGAAAATAGTCTGAAAGCCACAGAAATGTGATTTCTATTTTACTTCTGTTTTCCAAAGGTCACAGGCATGCACCTAATTTGTGGAACCTGGTTAATAAATCTAATGCGCTTTGTTAGCTGCAAAAAATTCTGGGAATAGGCTTTTTAACTTTTCAGCATTTGCAATAAACCAAAGTATGACAGAAGAAGATAAGAAAAAAAGTGCTGAGTACCAATATACTGTAAATAACCCACAAGTTAAATGAGATAGTAGGTCATCCTCAAAACAATCGATTCTCATGATGATTAATTCATCTCATTTTGTGAACCATGAAATAAGTCACGAAAAAAGTATTGTACTATCAGCAATCTAACGTTCCTGATGTCAGATGACAAGACCACTAGGAAGGTGTATACTGTCTCTTTCATAATGTCCCCAATGGGGTAAGATATGGCTTGGTGCTATCATAGAATAACCATTTGTTTCCTCCTCATGTCGTTGTCTTTTGCTAACTTACTCACCTTTGAACATTTCTGAATTTGGTTCCTAATAGTTCTTTTTCTTGATTTTGAATCCTACTATCCTTTCCACTATTTTTTTCTTTTGTTTTTAATCTTGACCTTTGTTCCAGCCCTGGGCTTCATCTTACTCCTCTCCTCTTGTTTATAGGCCAGGACCTGACTTTTTCTGTTGCTTCCCTGATACTGATTCATGACCTGACCCTGGTCTGGGCTTTGCTATAGCACAGCCTGTGACCCACATTCACCACCAGACATTACAGGAACACGAGAATCCCCTTGTGTTTCATTATTTGAACAAGACTCTGTTTCGTACAGGCAGCATATTGAAAACTTTGAAGCCTATTTTAAGGTGCTAAACACTTTATTTGTATTTTGTTTTTAGTAAAAACTAGTTTCTTTCTAGGTAATTCTAAATCAATGTGTGTTTCATAAAATATTTAAGTGACAACATTTTAACTTATTCATACTTGAATCATCAGAATGCTTAGACATGGCCATTTAAGAATCTACAAACAGCTAGAATGTTGTTTTTCTTTAGAAGCAGGATGTTCTAAGTGAATTAATTTATCTTTCCATGTTCAAAGTTTACTTTCAAACCTGGCACTCTGAATATGGAAAGAGTTCTGTTTGATTTGGGGAATATTGCTACCTCTCATCTCTAATTTGAAAGAACTTTTTTTCTCTTTCAGTTACCCAAACCTACAAGTTTCAAAACAAATGATGGTTATAGGGAAGTCAACAGTCAGGAAACATGAGAATAATGAAGTTGAAAAGATGTTTTATTTTCTCTTCCCGCTCTTTAGAAGATTTACTTCTATGTTTTTGGTTGATGCTTATTTTCATTCGTTTATGTTAATAGCCATCCTTTTTTTTTTTTTTTACTGAGAATGAAACTTCACGGGATTTCTTAGTTTGAAGGCTGAGAAATATATAGCAATTTTAGCCACCTTAGCACATGATTTGTGTGTTATGTAGCATTCATTTCAGCTCTCACAGAACAGTGGGGAAGGAAGGAAAGAAGAAAGGAAGGAAGTAAGAAAGGAAAGGAGGGAGGAAGGATGGGAAGGGATCACTGTTCAAAATCCCATACAAGATATAATGACATTTGCTTATATTTGCTATAAGTAACAAACCTATGTCATTTGAGGATTGGCAATAGTTTTAGTAAATATAGGGCAGCTACAATTCTGTTCAAGTGTGGCAATGAAATTCAGAAGGAAAAATATATTCAGTCTCTTCTCCATGGCGTTTCCAGAATTTCATTGTACTTTGGAAAGGGGAGAATGTTTTTATGTTGTTTTCAGTGAGAAAGTGTTTTTGAGACCTAAAAAGAAGTATTTAAGTATTTTTCTTTATAAATTTGTCATCCTATTTTTATTTGAAAGTGCAAGAAGAAGAATAAAAGTTACAAGAACAATCAAACAATAGATTATATAGTCAGGTATAAGACCAACATAATCTTTGTCATTTTATCCCTTTGAACAAGTCTTTCACTTTTAAGCCTTATAAGTTTATTAGATCTAAGACAAAATGTGAATGCAGTCTTTAGCTATGATGCACATCTATGTGAAATACAGTTTGGCATTTTTATCCATATGCTGTCAAAATATAATGAGCGTCTGTTGTATATCCTAAGCTGTGATGGGCATTAGGAATAATCAGTAGAAATTTGGAGAGCTTTAGAAGCTAGCCAGGATAGGTGCTCTGATGAAATCTAACCAGGATAGGTGCTCTAAGGAATTTTGGAGTTTGGAGGGAGAAGGTTTTCTAGAGCAGGTAATGACTGTTACAGAGGACAACAGGACTCACCAAATGAAACAACAAAGAAGAGGTCGGGAGGGGAAGGAGAAATCTCTCCAGGTAAAGGGAAGATATTGCTAAGGGATGTTCCACTTCTTTTTCCTTCTGGATACATAGGAGGTAACTATACTTTCTGTCTGATTGCAGCTCCATGACTACATGTGATTGTGTTACGGCCAATGAAGTGTGGACAGAGTGATTCATGCCATTTCTATGCTTAACCCGCAATAATACCTCCTGCGTAATTTTCCATTCATTTACTTTCTTCTTTTTTACTACAATTAGTAGCATATATTAATTGTACAAAATAATGGGTTTCATTGTAAAATTTCCATACATACATATAGCATGCTTTGACCATATCTGCTTTCCCTATTACCTTCTCCTATCAACTCTCCCCTCTACCTGGTCCCCTTCCCTTCACCCAATAGTCCTGGTAATTTTACATAATCTTTTTCCCCCTACGTCCCACATATGAGAAAAAAGATGTGATTTACTTGTCTTTATGAGTCTTGTTTATTTTGCTTAATAGGGTAATCTCCAGTTCCATGACATGATTTCATTCTTCTTTATGGCTGGATAATACTCCTTTGTGTATATGTCCTACATGTCCTTTGTCCAGTCATCCATTGATGGGGACCTAGGCTGATTCTGTAACTTGGCTATTGTTGAACAATGCTGAGATGAACATGAGTATACAGGTATCTCTTTTGTAGGATGACTTTGATTCCTTAAGGTAAAGACCCAGGACTGGTAGAGCTGAATCATATGGTAGTTCTATTTTTAGTCTTTTGAGGAAACCCCATACTGTTTTCCATAGTGGCTGCATTAATTTACATCTCCACCAATATTGTAAAAGTATTCCTTTCCCCCTACATTCTTGTCGACATTTGCTATTTAATTTTATTTTTTTACAATAGCCATTCTAACTGGGGTGATATGGAATCGCAATGTACTTTTGGTTTGCATTTCTCTAATAGCTAAAGATGGTGCATATTTTCACATATTTATTGACCATTTGAACTTCTTTTGAGAGGTGTCTGTTCAGTTCATTTGACCTTTTACTGATTGGATTACATATCCTTTTGTTGTTAACTTTCTTGAGTTCTGTTTATATTCTGAATATTAGTCCTCTGTTAGATGAAGAACTGGAAAAGATTTTCTCTGATTCTGAAGGCTGTCTCTTCACTCTATTGTTCGTTTCCTTTTTAACTCGATGTAATTCCATTTGTCAATTCTTGTTATTTTTTGCTGAGCTACTGGAGTTCTAGTCAGGAAATTGCTGCCTATACCAATATCTTAAATAGTTTCCTCTAAGTTTTTATCCAGTAGTTTCAGATCTCACATCAAGGTTTTTGATCCACATTGACTTGATTTTTGCACAGGGTAAGAAATAAGGATCCACTCTCAATCTGCAGGCAGGTGCCCATTTTGCCAGCACTATTGGTTGAAGAGGCTATCTTTCCTCCACTTTATATTTCTGAATATTTTGTCACAGAATCTGATGGCTATGGATTCATGATTTTAGTTCCGCATTCTCTATTCTATTCCACTGGTTTATCTATTTTTATGCTAATACCATGCCATTCTTGTTATAATGGCTCTACAGTGTATTTTGAAATAAGGTATTGTGATGCTTCTAGCAATTTTTTTTTTTTTCCTCAGGCTTGCTTTGTTTCAGGTTATTTGGGATAATTCCCCCCCCCCCTTTGTATGAATTTTAGGGTTGTTTTTTCTAGTTCTGTGAAGAAAGTCATTGGTATTTTGATAGGGACTGCATTGAACCTAGAGACTGCTGTAGTACGGGCCATTTTAACAATATTAATTCTTTCAATCTGTGAACATGGGAGGTCTTTCCACCTTTTGGGTTTTCTTCAATGTTTTATAATTTTCATTGTAGAAGTCTTTCACCTCCTTTTTAAGACTTATTGCTAGGCTTGTTTGTGTTGTTTTTAGGCTATTGTGAATGATATTTCTTCCTGGATTTCTTTCTCATCAAGTTTATTGTTGGCATATAGAAAAGCTACTGATTTTTGTATCATGCTACTTTGCTGAATTTATATGTCAATTCTAAGAGCTTTTTCCATGTGTTCTCTTTTACCTGTCTTACTCATCCTTCTTTTGTGAGCTGGTTGCAGATGATCTAACTGAAAACACTAAGGCCTCAGATCAGGGGCTGTTAGCCTTAGTGCCCAGGAGATGCCCAGGAAGTCAATATTGAAGACCATGTTTTGGGGGCAGCATCCCTGAAAGGGCTAATAGGGAGTTAATTCCTACAAAAGAATGGTGTTATGACTATTTGCTCAGTTTTTGCAAGGACAGTATTCAGCTAGCATCCTTCTAGATGTGTAGGAGGAGATGGCTCTTTCTTCACATATGGTGGACAGTGAGCATTGCAGCCTAAGTCTCCTGCGGAGCCTGATTGAGAAGGACTTCCCAAGGGGCTACTAGAGCTACTGAATTGAAGAGGATTGGGTTCCTTAAAGACTACCTGGAACCAAAAACCATTGTGGCTTGAATTGGATTGTAACGTGAGTGAGATATACACCTTAATCTGTTAAATGACAAATGCTGGGGTTGTTATCAGTTAGCCTACCATAACTAATACAAATAGCATACGCCAGCATATGCTGCAGCTACAGAAAGCACAAGGAATAGAGGAGATTGCCTAATTTCTTCCAGTTCAAATAATGATTACATATTTATTTGGGGTTAGGTTAGGTTGAGAAAGAAGAAGGTATGGTTAATATTGAGGCTGGACGGATAACCTGTGGCCATATTATCAAGAGCCTTTCTATGACTTTTTAGGCAGTTTAAGTTTTACTCTAAAAGTAACGAAATTCCATGTATTCTAGGACTTTTTACTATATTACTACTGGATAACTTACTGTATAATTTTTTACTCTAACAACTTCCAAATTTTTGAATACTGCTTTCAAGTAATCTTCTATAAACAGGTGAAAGCAATGCCCTAATGGGACCCAAAAGCCTGAGAAGGATGATCACATTCCAGCATTAGCTATGTAAGTACAAAAGCAGGATAAATAAAACTGGGGGAGCGTCTCCCTCACCTTGCTGGAAATAGGGTCTATTTGCCATTCCTTTCAACTGACTGCTGGCCTTGGAAATATTCAAAGAAAGCAGTCAAGAAGCCAGTGCTTAAACAAACATGTTTTTATATTTTATTTTCTATGCTGTTACACAGTTAATGCATCAGCTAACTGAACCAAGCAGAGCAGCAAAACAATACAATTAGGAATAGTCAGCCTAGGGCAACGCTAGCTATTCATGCTTAATGCACATACCTCAGCGCTGGCGTCTGCGGAGAAGCACTGAGTAAGCGCCAGGCTCTGCCTGTTCATTCAGTTGTGGACACGAGAGCAGAGAGGAGAAATGGGGGGCTGTGTTGACCTTCACCCTCACCCCAGAGCACAGCCTCATGACTGGGGCCTCATGAGCCTGATTTTTCTTGGCTTTTGTTTTTAGTGGTCTGCTTATTTCAGAAGTCTTAAAAAGGGGTGACTTTATAACTCTACAGAGGCATACACACAAAACAAAGTTTCTCAAGTGTATATTGTTCTCTTGAGCTGAGAGATAGGAAAAAAAAAATCAGTTTGAGAAATGCTAGAGTATTTTCTTCTAGGCGGCTATAAGACCATCCATTAAAGACCTGAGAAAGGGGAAGCCAGCTCTTCCCGGGTGTGAGTTTGAGTCATAGCTTTCAAACTAGTATGAAAACCCTGAGCATGGGGATCATTTTGAGAATGTTTGTGACCTTTGTGAAGAAGGAGTTAATTACATTAAACACTGTGTAACTCATAGTCATTGTGTTGACCTGGCCTGCTTTCTTTGAGGACTTTTTTTTTCTTTTGAGAGAGGGTATTGAACCCAGGGTCATTTTACCTCTGAGCTACACACCCATCCCTTTTTAAATTTTGGAACAGGGTCTCACTAAATTAGTACACATTGGCCTCGAACTTGTGATCCTCCTGTCTCAGCCTCCCACGTACTGGGATTAAATGTGTGCATCATCATGCCTGGCTCCAGCTAAAATGCTTTTTTCAGAGAAGCTTTTCTTTTTCTTTTCTTCTTTCTTACTGCTTATGGGCCTTGTCGCTGAGAGTTCCTCTTCTGCAGAGTCTCACAGATGTTCCAGGCTCTCTTCCTCCAGAACAGGATGGGTGAAGGTGAGAAGACCCACTACATATGGCTATACTGCATTCCTATGGCCCTCTCAAGGATCTGTCAGGAGGAGTCTAGGTACCATGGTGAAGTCACTGAGCAGCACCTTGTCTCTGTTTTCACTCATAAACCAAGCATACTACTTGCCACTAGCCTTACAGAAATGTTTATACAATCAATGAGCTCATGTACTGGAAGTTTATCACTATTTCTCTGAAAGGGGTATATGGGATGATTAGCTCTTCAAGTAGTTTCTCCAAAGTGGTTATTAATCAAAAAGGCATTTCATATGTTTTAAAGGGAAATTCTCCCATAAAACTATTGCCTTTGCCTGTGGAATAGTCTTTATCATACAAGTAAGTATCTCTCAGTATTCTGTAGAAAGACCGAAATGTTCAGAATTTTATCCCCAAACAGAAGATCTCCCAAGAAAAAAAATACCCAATATTGGGAAGTGATGACACAAATGAATTTTGAAGGCAAGTGTTCTGGGTTCAAAGCTCAGTGCTTGGTAGCTATGTGAGCCTGGGCAAGACTGTTACCTGCCCGGGTCTCAATTCTCTTATCTGTGGATTGGAGATAATACAAGAATCTTCATTTTGAGGTAAAGGATCCATTTAAATGATGAAATTCTGAAATGCCAATAAGTATACCTGACATATATTAATTGTTATGTGTTGTTTATAAAACAAGTATATTTTGATCCTTCTGGTTATCTTACCTCTTCTAAAGGAATTTATATATTAAAAATACTTTTGAGCTGGGCGTGGTGGCGCACGCTTGTAATCCCAGTACGTGGGAGGCTAGAGGATCCGGGTTTGAGGCCAGCCTCAGCTACTTAGTGAGGGTCCACAACTCAGTGAGACCCTTTTTCAAAATAAAGAATAAAAAATAGGACTGGGGGTTTGGCTTGGAGGTAGAATGCCCCTGGGTTCAATCACTAGTAACCCCCCCCCCCCAAAAAAAATACTTTTGATGGAAACTGCATCTCATGTACCTTTAAAGTCTTCAGTGGGATAGATCCTGGGTTAAAGGAGATTAGGCATTTTCTTCACCCCAATGAGTTTTTCAAGTACTCAGCTTGTATGCCCACATAAAAAGTCCCAGACATATTCTTTAAGCTTCCTGGAAAGGATGAAAAAAAGTCTACATATTTATTTTTATCTATATTTATATTCACACCTATAATCTAGCTCTGTAGATTATAGCTCCATTTTGGAAAGCAAATGCCCTTGGAAACAAGCCTTTTCTTACTTTTCCTGTGAAATAGTCTTGGTATTAAAAGCTAATCATGATAATTAGTTTCCTGGATTATTAATATGCTTTTTCTTGTGTGTGGTACTGAGTATTGAACCCAGAGGTATTCCATCTTCAAGCTATATCCTTAGCCCTTTATTGAAATTTTGTTTTGTTCTGTATTGAAATAGGGTCTCACTAGATTACTGAGGTTGGGCTTGGACCTGGGATCCTCTTCTCAATCTCCTGCTGGAATTACAGGCATGTGCCACCATGTCTGGCTACTATATTTTCTTTTTACCTATTTTGTGCCTTCTCAATAACTTTCAATTTTCAGATCTACCTATAAAATGTCTTATATGTAAAATCAAGTGTCTTTTTTTTTTGTCGTAAAATGATTTATGCTATTCTTCTAAGAAAAAAAATTGCTTGTTCAAGGGCGCTCTGACTATAAATTCTTTCTTTCTTTTTTTTAATATAAGGAAAACTTTATTGAGGCTCCAAAGCCAATATGGGTTTTGGCCAGGCGGCTGGTCTGTGGAGAAGGAGCGGCCCATGGAAGGGCTTTATTTGACCTTTTTGAGGCCTGGTGATTGCAGGTGTGGCCACACTTCTTTCGGCAGTTGCACTCGTCCTTCAGATCAGCTGGCGCAGGGACAGCTGGACGATGCCACCTTGCAGGCGAAGCACCCAGTGCAGAGTGGAATCTTTCTGGATGTTGTAGTCTGAGACACTGGGGCCATCCTCCAGCTGTTTGCCCACAAAAATCAGTCGCTGCTAGGCAGGTGGAATGAATGTCCTCCTTGACTTGTATTTTGGCTTCGATGTCTCTGGGCTGGACCTTGAGGGTGGATGGTCTTGCTGGTCAGGGTCTTTACAAAGATCTGCATCTCAGCATCTGTGCCACAGACCTGCTTAGCCGCCATGTTGAAGAGAAAGAGCTGGATGTGAATTTTTTTTTTTTTGGTGGTGGTACTGGGGATGGGACCCAGGGGCATTCTACCTCCAAGCTATATCCCCAGCCTTATTTTTTATTCTTTATTTTGAAACAGGGTCTCACTGAATTGTGGAGGGCCTCACTAAGTAGCTGAGGCTGGCTGCAAACCTGTGATCCTCCTGTCTCAGCCTCCCAAGTACTGGAATTACAAGCGTGCGCCACCACACCCGGCTGGAGGTGAATTCTTAAAATAGTTCACTAGTCCAATTTCCAGAAATCAGATGGGCGAGGAGTAAACATACACGGCTGGAATTGGGAGAGAGAAATGAGGAAATGAATTTCTTCTCCTAGTCTACATGATAACCTCTAGTTTTTAAAACATGTAACCATTTAACAACATACCAATGCCTTCCAAAGCAATTAGTCTTCCTAGAGTAAACACATCCCATTGCGTTTCTGATCCACTCAATCTTCTAGTCTTCAGACTGGATTGTACCTCATCATACCAAGTAGATGAATGTCTATCCAGTTTTTGTTGTGACCATTCTCAATTTATGTTTAAGTTTCAATGACACAATGATTTGGAGAGTTACCGTGATCTCCTTTGAGATTCTTGTCCATGAAATCACACTGTGGCGTGCCGCAGGTTGTGAGTGGGTTTTTGTTCATTGGTAGGTTTATTTAAGGCATTTTTGTTGATTGCATTACTGGCCTGAATGTGTGAGGTTTGCATAAGATAATCCTTTCCAGAAACATGATTCTATAAAACTTAAAGAGAAATTCTTTAGAGTTATACAACTTTGAGTCATTGTAAGACTATTATTATTTTTTTTTCTAGCCAAAGACACACAGATAGAGGAAGAGATCCATAAGGCCTGTTTTATCTTTTCAACTCAAATGAGAAGGGCTAAATTCTCAAGCATGAAATTGCCATCTGCGCTTCCCTTCCTCACCCCCACCCCACATTTTTAATATATATTTTTTTAGCAGACCAGGTGAAGTCAGACATTTTTTTTGTTGTTGTTAAGAAAGAATGATCCCTTGTATAACTGAATGTGTGTATTCATGAAGCTACTGGGACAACAACTTGTCACTATAAAAATGTGATGAGATGAATTTCTCTCTTCCCCTTTGCTCTCTTGGATGCTGGCTTTGTATTAATAATAATTGCTGTCGGTTTTGCAAGTATTTCGTGTGTGATATGAACAATGCTGAGTGCTTGGTATTGTTTCTCTTTTAGTCCTTTTAAGAACCCCTTTAAGTAGATGTAATGGTGTGATTATCTCCACTTCATAGTTAAGGGCACTGGAACCTGGAGAGGTTAAATAACTCACCAAGTACCCCATAGCTAGTGCTAGTGTTAGGAGCCTGTTTCATCTTATTAGACTGGTGTGGTGTGGTGTGTGTGTGTGTGTGTGTGTGTGTGTGTGTGTGTGTGTGTAAGTGTGTGTGTGTGTGTGTGTGTGTCTGTGTGTATTTGTTACTGGGGATTGAACCTAGGGGTGTTCTACCTCTGAGACATACCCACAACCCTATTTTATGTTTTATACTAAGTTTCTGTAGGCTGGCCTCAAACCTATGATTCTCCTGTCTCAGTCTCCCAAGTACTGGGATTCCAGTACTTGGCAAACAGAAAAAGGGCACAATAATGCTTATATAATCTTCATTTGAATTAATTTTGTAAATAATCTTTCTAGCAGCTCACTTGATGTGTGTGTGTGCGTGTGTGCGTGTGTGTATGTATGTGAGCATGCATGCACGTGTTCTTAATGCCAAGTGAAAAGTCTGGGATATGGAAGAGTCAGTAAATATTTATTTAATTAAATACCTGCATGCCAGATGTGGGGGGGGTAGTGGAAAAAAAAATGGGATTGGAATTCAGATCCCTTTAAATAAACAGTTTTATTGAGGTACAATTGACACAATATACTTAAAGTATGCAACTTGATCAATTTTGACACATATAGGCACTTGCAGAACCATCACGACAAACAAAATAATGAAAATAATTATCATTTTAAAAAATTGCCTTGAGCTACTTTCTAACCCTTCCTCCCCATCCTTCCCTACCTCTTCCTACCGAGGCAGCCACTGATTTAGTTTCTCTCACTATTACTAGTTTGTATTTCTTACCAAGTTATATTAGTGAGCTGGGCATGATGGTGCACACCTGTAATTCCAGTAATTGGGATGCTGAGACAGGATCACAGGTTCAAGGACAGATTCAGCAATGTAGCAAGACTCTCAGCAATCTAGTGAACACCTGTTTCAAAACCAAACAAACAAAAATAAAAAGGGCCGGACATGTAGCTCAGAGGTAGAATGCTCCTGTGTTCAATCTCCAGTAAAACACACACACACACACACACACACACACACACACACACACACACCAAGTTATCAATGGAATCATGCAATATGTGCTCACTTTGTCTTAACTCTTTTTCACTCAGCACAATTATTTTAAAGCCATTCATACACAGTGTGTACCAATATTGTTCATCACTTTATTTCTCACTAGTATTCAATTATGTGGATATGTCACAATTTTTATCCATTTATTTCTTGATGAACATTGTTAGCTATTTCAGGTTTTGACTATTACAAGAAAAATCTCTAGGAACTTTTATGCACAAGTGTTGTGTGCCATGCGCTTAATTTTTCATGGGTAGATACTTAAGAGCGTAATGACTGAACTGTATGATGTCTGTGGTTAGCCCAGTGGGAGAGCACTTGCCAGGTACGAGGCCCTGCGTTCAATCTCCAGCTGTACAGAAAACCAAGCAGCTCACCTGTTTTCCAAAAATGGTTGTACCAGTTTAAATTTCTATCAGTAGTGTATGAGAGTTTTGCTTTTCCACTTCTTTTCCAAAACTAGGAATAGTCAATTTCTATAAATTTGGACACTCTGATCAACGTGTAACGGCGCCTTGTTTTGGTGCTTTTCAGCACTGACTAAAGATACCGAGCATCTCTTACTGTGCTTGCTGCCCTGTCTTCTTTGGTGAAGTGTCTGTTCTCATTTTCTGTCCACAAGTTCCATATTTTACTGGATTCTTCTTCTTACCAAGAGTTGAAGGTGCCTTATATGTTCGTGTGCAAGTCTTCTGACAGATATGTGGATTGCAAATGTTCTATCACAGCCTATGGCTTTTCCTTTCATTTCCATCAACAGTGTCTTTCAGAGGCACCGTCGAAGATTTTAATTTTGATGAATTCAGTTCATCAGTTTGCTCTTTCTTGGATTGTACTTTCAGTGTTATAGCTAAGAGAATGTGACCTAAACCAAGGTTATAAGCATTTGTGATTTTAATCTGTGTTTTTCTCTAGAATTTTTATTTTATTACTATTTTTTATAATACTGGGGATGAAACAGGAGCATGTAACAGGTGTACCTCTGAACTACACCCCCACCCCTATTTCATTCTTTTATTTTGAAGCAGGGTCTCACTGATCTGCTGAGGTTGGCCTCAAACCTGTGATCCTCTTGTCTCAGCCTCCCATGTACAAGGATTACAAATGTGTGTCACCAAGTCCAGCTTAATTTTTATAATTTTAGATTTTACATTTAGGTCTGTGATCCATTTTGAGATAACTTCTGTGTGTGAGGTGATTTTTTTTTTTTATATGGATGTCCAAAAAAATTGCTCCAACCTCATTTTTTTTTTAAATTTCTGGAATACTAGCCTATTTCTCTAGAATTGCTTTTGCACCTCTGTCGTTTATCAGCTGCCGGTATGCGTGTGCCTATTTTGGGGTTTTCTATATGTCCCACTGATTAAGTGTGTAACTTTATGATAATAGCTTACATATTAATGGGTACAGTGTGATATTTCGACACTATATATATGCATATAGTGTGCAGTGACCAAATCAGGGTAATTAGCATTTACCCTTCTTACCATTTATTTGTGTTTGAAACCTTTGAGTTCTTCTCTTCCAATTTTTTATAATGTATGTAATAGGATATTGTGAGCTATGGTCACCGCGCTGTGCTGTGGATCACCAGAACGTATCCCTTCTACATAACTGTGTTTGGGGGGTTCGATTATTCAATCCCTTATTCATTCTTGTCCCTACCCTCCCTTCCTCTACTAATCAGTATTCTTTTTTTTTTTTTTTTTTTTTTTTTTTCGGTACTGGGGATTGAACTCAGGGGCATTCTACCTCCGAGCTATACCCCCAGCCCTATTTTTTATTCTCTATTTTATTTATTTTTTATTTTTTTATTTTTTTGCGGTACTGGGGATTGAACTCAGAGACATTCTACCTCCAAGCTATACCCCCAGCCCTATTTTTTATTCTTTAATTTGAAACCGAGTCTCACTAAGTTGCAGAGTGCCTCACTAGGTAGCTGAGGCTGGCCGTGAACCCGGATCCTCCGGTCTCAGCCTCCCAAATGCTGGGATTACAAGCGTGCGCCACCACGCCTGGCTTACTAATCAATATTCTTTAAGATTGACCTTGTTTTAGCTTCCACATATGAGAGAGAGCACACACAGTACTTGTCTTGTGTCTGGTTTATTTAACTTTATAGAATGTCCTTCAGTTATATCCATTTTGCTGTCAATGATAGGATTTCACTCTTTTTTTATGGCTAAGTGTATTTTCTTGTGTCTATCTGTCACATTTTCTTTACCCATTTATCACTTGATGGGTATCCTGGTTAATTCCTCATCTTGGTTATTGTGAATAGGACCATAATAAACACGAGGATGTGGGTGTCTCTTTGTAATGCTGACTTCTTTTTCTTTGGATATCTACCCCAAAGTGAGAGAGCTAGATCAGATCTGTTTTCAGTGTTTTGAGAAAACTCCATACTGTTCTCCACAAAGGAGGTACTAATTCATATTCCCACCAACAATGCATAGGGTTACCTTTCCTCCACATGTGTTTTTTTGTTTGTTTGTTTTTGTAGTAGCCATTCTAACTAGGGTGAGATGATATCTCATTGTAATTTTGATTTACATTTCTTCGATGGTTAATGATATTGAACATGCTTCCTCTATTTGTTAGCCATTTAATGCAATTGATTTCTAGTATTTTGATCTTGCCTCTAAAACCTTTTAAAATTAAGTGATAAGTTCTGTAGCCCTTTTTTAAATTTTTGTAGACTTCATCAAATTTTCACATACACTTTTGTGAATCATATCTTTTGAAAATAAAGTTTTACATCTTCCTTATGTCTTTATTACTTTTTCATGCTTGGTTGCACTGAATAGAAATTCTGGTACAGTGTTGACTAAACATGGTGATGGCGCTTCCTTGTCTTTTTTTCTGATCTGGAAGGAAAGGGATATTTTCCACCTTTCACCAAGAAATATAAAATTAGCTGTAGGTTCTTTGTAGATATTCTTTACCAAACTGAGAAATTTTTCTTATATTCGTAGTTTGTTAAGAATTTTATCAGAAATGATTACTGTAGTTTATCAAATGCTTTGTGTATCTATTAGGATAATCATATGGTTTTTATTTTTAGATGGTTAGTATGGTAAATTACTTTGATTTGAAAACGCTAAGCCAATCTGACATTCCTAGTATAAACATCACTTTGTCAGGATGCATCATCCTTTTTATATATTATTGGATTTGATTTGCTGAAAATTGTTATTTTTTAGAATTTGCCAAAATACTGAAGCGTATTGGTTAGAAGTTTCTCTTTCTTACAATTTCATTGGGTTTATTATCAGTAAAAGTGATGACCTTAAAGAAAAAATGAGTTGGGACATTTTATATCCTTTTAAATTTTCTGAAAAAAATTATGTAGAATTGGTATTATTTTTCTTTTTTTGGGGGGGGGGTATTGGGGATTGAACCTAGAGGCATTCTACCTCTGAGCTACATCCCCAGCCCGATTTTCTTTCTTATTTGGAAATAGTGTCTCACTAGGTTGATGAGTCTCACTACCTGCTGAGGCTGTCCTTGAGCCTGCAATCCTCCTGTCTCAGCTTCCCTAGTACTGGGATTATAAGCATGAGCCACCATGCCCAGCAGAATTGGTATTATTTTTCTTAAGTATTAAGTAGAATTTATCAGTGAATTAATCTATGTCTGGAGTTTTCTTTGTCAAAAAATTATGCACATTCAATTTAACAGAAAAGATTATTGGGATTGCCTTCTTGAATGAGCTCTGATTGCCTTTCAAGAAATTTAATCATTTTTTCTAACTAGCAAAATTAATTCACTCAAAGTTTTTCATAAAATTTTAGTTGTTTTAATATTTATGAAATTTGTATTATTTCACTTCTCTTAGTTCTGATATTTTTAATCTGTGTTTTTATTTTTTCTTAATAAATCTAGAAAGAGGTTTTTCATTTTATTTGTTTAAAGATTGAGATTCCTGTTTTATTGTCGTCTTTGATTTTTGCTATTTGTAGCATTATATCCTTTATTCTAGTGACTTTGGATATAATTTTCTTATATTTTTCAAGTTTTAAATGACTCTGTATCTTAGCTGCTGTAAGATTTTTGGCATTGCTTAGATATAATGATTTTATCAGTAAAACTAGAAAAATAACAGCTCTCTTAGTAGAAATAAATGACATAGCATATAAATTGTGTCAAGTTCCATGAGCCGCTGAGAAAAATGTGAATTCAGTTGTAGTTGGGTGGAAGAGCCTATATGTGTCTAATAGGTCCATTTGGCTTATGGTATCCTTTACGTCTGAGGCGTCTCTCCTGACCTTTTGTTTAGAGGAACGATCTAGAGATGTAAGAGGAGTATCGAAGTCTCCTAGTATTAGTGTGTTGGGATCTATGTGTGTCTTTATATCATACAGAGTTTATTTTATGAAATTGGCTGCACCTATGTTTGGGGCATAGATGTTGATAATTGTTATTTCCTCTTGCTGGATTGTTCCTTTTACTAGTAAAAAATGACCTGCTTTGTCTCTTCTGGTAAGCTTGAGTTTGAAGTCTAGTTTATCTGATATCATAGTTGCTACTCCTGCTTGTCTCCGAGTTCCATTGGCATGGATTACCTTA
>PVLC010026165.1:0-22854 GCA_004027655.1 Graphiurus murinus | reverse complement strand
TGACAGGGAAATTTGGTCCCGGGTTGGTTTTCGTGGGACACCGTGGGTTCTTCTCCTGGCTGTAGTAACTTCCACTGGGTGAGCAACCATCCTACTTTCCCCAGAACAGAGTTTTCTACAACAGAGGACATTCAGTGCTAAACTGGGGTAGCAGTCCTGGGAAGTCCCCGACGGCCACCGTCACCCGAAGTCTTACCTTCCTTCTGGCTACGCAGGTTTGAAAACCGAGACCTGTGAGGACATTAATCTCTTGCTGCCACAAACAATTGCCAGACCCTAAATCTCATTTTCCTTAAATCCGTTTGCTCAAAGAAATATTATAGCATTTACTTCTTCTCATTTTATAAGACATGTTGAAAAATAGCCATTCATTGCTAAATCCCTCTTTTCAGTCACTTTTAATATTCTTTTGAAAAGCAAGCGAGAAATAGGAAAGACTCTTAGGACCAAAACTTCACCTACTTGGACTAAACCCAAAGGTGAACCTTCATTTCAGCAAAGTTCATTGTAGGTCTTGAAAGTCAAGTGCGTGGATATAAAATACACCTTTTCAACCCAGGAGAACGCCCCTGTCTGCGCTTGGCTGGGTGAACTCTGATATGTCAGGGTGACATAGTTGGTGCTCTCAGGAATGGGACCCTGGAGGAAAGGGAGGGACAGTGCTGGCTGTAGACACTTCCCGGCCGGCGTGGGTTCTGGAAGGTTCGGTCCATCTGCCGCCACCTTAGCCCAGCTCAGAGCTCACAGGAACCACCTGCACGCACCTTCCTCAGGAGGGAGGGGTGTTTAAAGTCTCCGTCACACGCAGCTCAGCTGCCATTTGTCTCAGCTTCAGCTCCTCAGGATGTCACACAGGGTGCTTTTGTGAGGGTGGGTGGGGCAGGAGGATCCATCAGCACCCTCAAATTCCAGCCCCTGCCTCGGAGGCCAACAAAGTCTGCATGAGAGACCCACCCATCGAGATCCTTGAGAAACAAGAAAGGGGTCTGACTTGTTAAATCCCCTTCACTTATTGTGCTTTTGTAAATATTTTACTTTTTAAAATTTATATAGCCGGGCATAGTGGCGAGCACTTGTAATCCCAGCACTTGGGAGGCTGAGACAGGAGGATTGCAAGTTCGAGGACAGTCTCAGTTACTTAGTGACGCCCTCTACAACTTAGAGACCCTGTTTCAAAATGAAGAATAAAAAATCAGGCTGTGGATGTAGCTCAGAGGCAGAATGCCCCTGGGTTCAATCCCCAGTACCCCAAAAATAAAAATAAATAAATTTACATAATTTTTTTGTACTAGGGTTTGAATCCAGGATCTCAGGCATGCTAGACAAGCACTCCATCCATCACTGAGCTACACCAGCCCTCCTCCTTCTTCCTTTTATGTATTTATTTATTTGCAGAATATGGATTTTTTTGAGGATGTACTCTGAGCCAAAGGCTGTTCTAGGAAATGAACAAATAGAAAATGTCCTGGCAGCAGGTGTGGTGGCTCAGACTTGTAATCCCAGTACTTGGGAAGTGAAGACAGGAAAATCACAGGTTCAAGGCTAACTGCAGCAATTTAGCAAGACCCTCAGCAACCTAGTGAGACCCTGTTTCAAAACAAAAAATAAAAAATAGAGCTAGGGGTGTAGCTTGGAGGTAGAAGGCCCCTGGATTCAAACCCCAATACCACAAAACAAAAAAATTTATCTTGTGGCAAGCACCGTGAGAGAGACCCAGCACCTTCTCTCGGAGGGCCATGATACACCGTATTCACCTCTCTTGACCTGGCCGCAGGAGGACTTGGCTATCTTCCTCTCGTGTCTCCCGAAGCCCATTGCCCATCGCCTCGGGGACCTGCTCAGTGCTTTTACCAGGAACCCTTCACTTGGTCTTCACTATGACCCCGTGAAATTAAGTACTACAGGCTGAACACCCCTCCGCCAGACACCCCAGATCTGAAATGTTTCAAAACCTGCAATGTTCTGTGTGCTGGCAGGATGCCGCAGGCCGAAGATTCCTCCCATGGCTATCCTGACTGCGGCACGGCAGGTCGTAGTCAAGACGCAGGTGTGCTCAACGTGTGTGTAAAATTACCTTCAGGCCATGTATGCAAGGTGCATATGGATCCAAAATGAATCCCCATCTCCAACATAGCTCATTAGCCATATGCAAATATTCCAAAGTCCAACAAAATGAATTCCTAAATCCAAAAATCTTGTGGTCCCAAGCATTTTGGACAAGGGATGCTCAGCCCATGTGACATATCGATCCCAACTTACAGACGAGGACACCGAAGCAAGCAGGTAAAGCAACTTGCTTGGATTTCACAGCGGGCAAGGGTTGGTGTCGGGACGGGAACAGCTGTCATCACAACAAGGACCAAGAAAGGCCAGACTGACCCATGTCTGCTGCATATGAGGAGCTTCGAGGTTCCTCAACCTGAAATTAAAAAATGCTTTTCTTTTTTCTTAAAAAAATCACATCCCAGCCAGGCACGATGGTGCATGCCTGTAATCCCAGTACTTGGGAGGCTAAAACAGGAGGCTCACAGGTTCATGGCCAGCCTCAGTAACTTAGTGATGCTCTCAGCAACTTAGCAAGACCCTGTTTCCAAATAAAAAATAAAATAGGGCTGGGGGTGGAGCTCAAAAGTAGAATGCCCCTGGATTCAATCCCCAGCACCGCCCCCAACACACACAAAATTACCCCTCCCTTTAGTCACCCTTAATGGGCTCCTGCATGCATTTTCTCCTCTCAGAGTTAAATGGTTGGGCAGCACTGCAGTAATCACCATTTCAGAAGCACCAGCAGGAAAGACAGGAGGGGGAGAAGGTTGCCAGATGACAGTTAATTCAGGACCAATACACGATTCTCACTTGCCAATTTGACAACCCAGCGTTGCGGCCTGACTGTCGGCTAGGAGCGGGAACTCCGGAGCTTGGAAGCCTTCCTGTTTCCCTCTGGCAGATGAGCGCTCTTCAGTCTTTCAACACTTGGGCATAAGACACTGGATCTGTCCCATCTGGATTTTCCAGAGCCTCAGGCAGCGTTATCAGCTCTCGTTTTGGGCTCTCATCTTTGCAGTGCAGGAGAGGGCACAGCATGGTGGAAGGGGACAAGATGGCTGCCTTGCTGTTCCAGTTAGACTGGATTCACCTACAAGTAACTGAGTCTTGACTCGACTAGTAGAGAGGAATGCTGTGTCACAGACCCAGGCTCCTTCTGGCTTCCTGTTCTACTGTATGTGACGTTTTCCCCTAAGGTCGCCTCCTGGTCCAGGATGGCGTCCAGAGCTCCAGGCATCACACCTGTATTCCAGATATTAGAAATAAAAAAAGAGAGCCAGGCATGGTGGCACGCGCTTGTAATCCCGGTACTTGGGAGGCTGAGATAGGAGGATTGCAGGTTTGCAGCCAGCCTCAGCTACTTAGTGAGGCCCTGTTTCAAGAATAAAGAGTAAAAAATATGGCTGGGGGTATAGTTCAGAGGTAAAATGCCCCTGGATTCAATTCTCAGTAACACACACACACACACACACACACACACACACACACACACACATAGAATTGAAAAAGAGAAGAGGAAGAAATCACATTTAAAAAGATGTTCCTCCCCAATGTTTACTTTGATTTCTTTATCCATAGCTTCATTACTAGCTGTAAAGAATGTTGAAGAATATAGTGTTTAGTTAGTGATACTGTGCCCAGCCTTTATAAGGGGGAAAAAAAGTTAAGAAGAAGGAGAGGATTCCTATTGGGAGGTACATAGTAGGGTTTTTTTGTTTGTTTTTTGTTTTGTGTGTGTGTGTGTGTGTGTGTGTGTGTGTGTGTGTGTGTGTGTGTGTTACTGGGGATGGAACCCAGGGGCATTATACCTCCAGGCTATATCCCCAGACCTATTTTTTATATTTTATTTGGAAACAGAGTCTCACTAAGTTGCGGAGGACCTCTCTAAATTGCCGAGGCTGGCTTTGAACCTGCCATCCTCCTGTCTCAGCCTGCAAGTACTGGGATTACAAGTTCGCCACTAGGCCCAGCTCCATAGTAGGTTTTGTTTTCATCACTTTGCTATATTATAAGAAAGAGCATCAAGGCCATGAGTGAAGAAAGAGCTAGAAGCCAGACATGGGTCCCGTGCTGGGATTCGTGGGTAAGCTGTGAGGAGAAAGCTTAACACATTCAAGTGTGCAGAGCTGGTGACTTCCACCACCCCGAGCAGCCTCAGGTGGGAGGCAGAGGAAAACGACTAATGATCAATAAAAATATGGTGTTGCACCTGCTCCTGCCAAGCCAGGCGGACCCCGCTCTGCTCACCAGATGCCGCAGCTCATCACTTTGGGGCCTCAGTGATGCCCGGGCAGCCACGTTTGGGCCTGGGTGGGCGGCTCAGGGACTCAGACCTGCTCTCTGGAACGTCTGTCCTCACCTGGCCAGCTGCCCCCGGCTCAGTGAGCTGCCCCATAGGTTGGTTTCAGCTGGCCGAGACATTGCCTTGACCATTGCAAAAGACACCTCCCTCTCCACGGATGTGGTCCCTGGACACACGTGTAGTGACAGGACAATGCTTGCGGGGATTCGGGAGAAGGTGCACTTTCTGGGTAGAAGCAGCTCAGTGTTGGATCTCAGCGCCCATAGGACTCACAGCTAGGGGCATTTGTGCTGTGTACAACCCGAACGGCTGTGCACAGCTGCGCTGACAAAGACAACGAAGTCTAGTGGCTGACATGTTTGCCAATCGATGGCCCCAAACCCCCACGAGCTATTATTTCTCAAGTACAAGGAGCACCCTGTACCCCTGCCCGTTGATAATGCGCCTCTCCCTCCACCCTGCGAAGCCGGAGAGGATAGAGCAAAGCGCTTAGGAACAAGGGAGTAGAAACTGGGCGTGGTGGTGCACACCTGTAATGCCAGTACTTGGGAGGCTGAGACACAGGGGGATCACAGGGTTACCATGTGTTAGTAGGCTTCCCGTCACTGTGACAAAATGCCTGAGAAAATAAACCTCGATGGGAAAAGGTTTGCTTGGCTCACGGTTTCAGAGGCGCCAGTTCTGTGGTCTTGGGCCCGGGCGGCCACAGGATATTGTGGCGGAAGTGCAGGGCGGAGGGGTCTGCTCCCCAGTCAGAAAGCTGGAGGACTGTTGCATTATAATGAATGTATACAAAATGGCCAGTTCCAATTTGGATGTTGGATGTTGTTGTAATGTATAAATGAAACAAATATATAGTTAAAGTGCCTGGTATCACTGTCTGGGAAATGGGTCTTTTTGTTTGTTTGTTTTTTGTACTAGGGATGGAACCCAGGGGAATTCTACCCTCCGAGCTACACCCCCAGGCCTTTTAATTCTTTTATTATTATTATTTTAATTTTGAAACAGGGCTAAGTTGCTGAAGCTGGCCTGGAACCTGCAATCCTGCTGTCTCAACATCCCAAGTACTGAGATTACAGGTGTGCACCACCATGCCTGAACAGTTAAGTCTTAATGAATGCCAGCTGCCGTTACTACCGCATGTAGTATCGAGCTTCCCTGGGAATTGGCCACATCTGTCCTTGAACTCGGAGCAGCATGGAGCGTCAGCTTTCCCCATCTTGTGAGGGGGAGGTGAGCCATCCTCGCTCTCACCTCTCTGAAGGGGTGGTTGCTGAGGCTGGGGACGGGAATTTGGCTACTGTGCCGTCAATTTCAAGTTTGACGGCACATTCTTTGCAGTGAGGTTGCCAAGGAACGAGGTAATCCCGTGATGGAAACACACCCGGGGGTGCTGGTCTGTTGGTTGGTCAAATATGTTTCAGGTGATATCGAATTTATAACTGAACGAGAAGACAAATTATGTTAAAGGACAAAGTCACAGACCCAGGGGGTGTCATGGACACAACAGCCACTTGATTTCCTTTTGATACGGATCCAAAGAGGTACCACTGGATTAAAAATAGAAGAAAATAACAGCAAGACAACAAACTAATCAACAGCCTGCCCTTGGCAAGACAACTTTTGCTGCTAAGGTGACTTCTTGGGGTGTCGGGGGCAAGCCCTAGGTGTGGCCCCTGGGCTCCCCCCTCACTGGCTACACCACTTAAGATGAGCCAGAGGGCGACGCCAGGAGGATTCACATGCACGGCCGAGTGGGCAGTGGGCCCCCCACTGCCGTCTCCCACGCTTTACAGCCAGCCAGGGAAGGGCTCCTCCCCAGGGAAGGGGCTCCTCCCCACGTCCGAGATGCCGAGGAGCAGCATCTCTGAACACTTGAGCGCTGGGGCGCTTTGAGGCTAAGAAGGGCAGGATTGTTCTTTTCACTTAAGTGTTCAATAATCGCGTGGTGCCAGTGATCTAGTGAATTCTTCACAAAGATTCGAGTGATTGGTTAGTAGGTTGTGCTGATTATATTATGTAGCAGAAAAACTGCCATGGCCACTTAAGAGTACTCACATGCCACTGCGTCAACACGAGCTCCTAGTGATATGGGAGGGCGATTCTTCAAAACATCTACTGCGATCATGTGCTTTAGCTTTTTCTGGCAAGTCTGAGTTTGAATCGTATGCACATAAACTATATACACTGGCAGACAATGTTCCCCTAATAAAATCAGAGTTTTTTTTTTTTTTTTAGTACTGGGGATGGAACCCAGGGGCAGTCTATCTCTGAGCTACATTCTCAGCCCTATTTTTTATTCTTTATTTTGAAACAGAGTCTCACTAAGTTGTTGAGGCGGGCCTCGAACCCAGATCCTCCGGTCTCAGTCTCCCAAATACTGGGATTACAAATGTGTGCCACCATGCCGGGCTAAAATCAGAGATTCTTATGAGCAAATTTTGTCATCTAAGGCTGAGAAACTTTCAGGGAAACACAACTACAACTGAAGTAAAAGAAAATAGATGTAACTTTGGTTATACAAAACTTGACAATCACCCCCAAAAGTAAAGCACAGCCATAGCTACACCCCATTTTAGAGAACAGTTTTGAAAGCAGCCTAACTGCTAGGAGCCTACTCTGGGGCAGCCCCCCCCCCCCAGGTCCCTGGGCGATGGGGAGGGGAGGCTGAAGGTCCTGGGCCTCACTCTGCTGCAGCCTCTGCCAGGAGCCCAGGGCATCCCAGAGAAGCCTGCTGCTGTGTCCCCTTTCCTTCCTCTGACCCACGGAGATGGGCAGAGGGGAAAGTGGCTGGTCCCCACACCCCCACGTGGAATAGGTCTGGGAAACCCAGCAGGCCGCGTCTTGGCGGCTGTGGTTGGGACCTTAGACAGGGAGGCAGATAAGGGCAGCGGGCAAGGAGGCCAGCACAGGGGGATGCTCGCCTGCTTCTTGCCCTCCTGTGAGCATGATCGAGCTGCGGTCCTCGAATCAGGGGATCCACGCCAAAAGTCAAAGCATGAGGGAAGGCTTGGGAATGGCGGCCACAGGCAGCGTGGGGGCACTCCAGCTGCTGATGTGTCAGGGTTTATAAGGCTATCTGGTTCACAGGAACAACGAGTTGAGGATGATGGTGATCTATGCATGCACCCTGCTATGGTCACCTTGGATGTAAACCTCAGCACCCGAGAGCCAGGCCTGCCACCCCAGGGCAGGCACCCTTCACCAGCATCTGCACCCCTTCTCAGGAGCTGCTCCAACGAGGGGCACTCGAACGGCTGAGGAACTGCTGAAGAATTTCAGGTCCAGGTTAGACCAGTCTGGCTACCAACTCTCACAGGTGGCCAGGGAGGCCTTGACCAGGAGGTGAACTTCACTTTGGAGGCTAGGAGATGCCTGGCTGGGGTCAGTCCCTTCAGCTGGCTTACCCAACTCTTTCCAACAAGATGGAGTATTCAGCTCCCAGCAGCTCTGAGGACAGCTCAGAGCAACTTGCTGGACAAGTGAGCCTCTGGCGGCCTCTAGTGGCCCCTCACGGTCAAGTTCCACATCAGAGTCCCTTGCTATGAAGGAAAAGGACAAGGGTTGTTAAGAGAATATAAAACCCAGTACTTGGAAGCTGGGCGTGGTGGTGCACACTTGTAATCCCAGTACTTGGGAGGCTGAGGCAGGAGGATCTGGGTTCGAGGCCAGCCTCAGCTACTTAGTGAGACCCTGTTTCAAAATAAAGAATGAAAAATAGGGTTGGGGTGTAGTTTGGAGGTAGAATGACCCTGGGTCCCATCCCCAGTACCACAAAAAACAAAAACAAAAACAAAAGCAAAAAAACACAAAAACCCAGTACTTGGGGGGCTGAGACAGGAGGATCGCAGGTTTGCGGCCAGCCTTAGCTACTTAGCTAAGCCCTCCACAATTTAGTGAGACCCTGTGTCAAATTAGAGAATAAAAAATAGGGCTGGGGGTGTAGCTTGGAGGTAGAATGACCCTGAGTTCAATCCCCAATACCACACACACACACACACACACACACACACACACACACACAGAATATAAAACAAAGAAATCAGAAGGAAAAAATGGTTATAATTGCATCACTAGTATTTTATCAAATAAAACCCTGAAACAAAATTAAGTTCTAAAACTCTGTTATTTTAAACATTCAAACAAAAACTAGTTAAATAGAAATCTCAACATCTTTTCTACAGGGTGGTGAGTGTCCTTCTTCTATAATTATTTTGCCTACAAGGAAGGTGAGCTGGTCGTTTGAGAGCTTCATTGCTGGCAAGCTTCATCTCGGTCTCCACTTTATGTCTTTTACCCCATGGAAATGTCTTTTCAAGGCAGTGTTATCTGCCCATGGAGAATTCAGGCAGGAGTCATCGTCATTTTCTTCCAGTTTCTGGGAATAAGTATGTTTTATTCAGGAAGGCATCTCAGGAAAGTGTTTTGCAGAGACTGAGAAAGAATTCATGGCCAAGTCCCCCTCCCCCTTCCCTCCCTGGGGGGCAGCCCCAGTCAGGTGGAGCTCTGGAGGGCCCTGCCCCGACCCTGGGGGAGGCGTGGGGCGGGTCCCTGGGTACCAGTTCTGAAAACACGCCACCGCCTGGTAGCTACCTTGAGCTCCTCCTGTCGCTTGTGATAATACAGCATCAGCTGCTTCTGTTCCTCGCTGCTAATGATGGGCTCTCGGGCTGGCGCTCCCTGTCCCCTCTGGAAAGGCGAGAACAAGAGCAAACTGTGGCCTGAGGCGTTCTTCTTGCAGAGAAACCCAGGGAGTTACGGCAAGTGTTTTATAACCGCCTCTGCCAACCGCTGAGGATGGAGGAGTCACCCGTGCCCGACAGTCCAGAGTGACCTCGCAGTAGCCCCGCTCTGGAGACCAGACCCTGCACAAACCCCCCCCCCCACTGTGGGAGGGGGAGGGCGCTCCAGTGAGTCAGGGGCTCTGGAGATGGAGAATGGTGGAGGGCCTGATCCCCCAGTTCCCATGAGCCAGGAGAGCGCACAGGGGGTGGCACCCCACGCTCTCCTTGGGCGGCCTCTGACCCGGCCTCCTCCCTTGCAGTGTCAGCGGCTTCTGAAATGTGAACCTGGGGCTCTGGGTTGTATCTGTCATTTTAGGAAACACTGCTCCTGACTTGTAGCCTTGTGTCGGGGGTTGAAATTAACATGGCATATTCCTCCTCCCCCTGAAATTAAAACAAACTCCAGACATTGGAAGGCAGGCCACATTTTCCTGCAGTTTTTGTTAGTGTGCACAGAGGCTATTTTGACTTTAAGCCCGAGCCAACAGGGCTAAAGTATTTGCACAAATAGTTTAAATCTTTCAGATTTACTGTAAACTTTTATTAATTTTAAAGTAAGAAATACGGTTAGAACAAAAAAACTTACTTGCTGGATCTTGACGATAATTTTGGTTTTTTCATTTTTCCCCACGTAGTCTGAGAGTTTCTTCGTTCTTCTTAACTCCTTGGCGGCCCACCACAGTTGTGCCTCAGACTCTTTAATGACACTGAGTCCCGCCTGGGGCCAATCGCAAGAACTGGCTTTAGGGTGTCAGGAACGGCCCTCTGCTCGGCCCACCCAGGGGCACAGGGCTTGGCTGGTGGCCCTTCCAGCAGGGCACAGGCTTCCTGATCCCGTTCTCCCCGTGGACCCCATGGAGGCCCATCCCCACCCACTTCACTCAAAGTCCTCCCTGTTTTTAGCATCGTCTTTGTTAAGTTTCACTCAGGTCCTAACTCAGAAATGGGGAGTGTCCTGCCTCATCGGCACCCTCATCCATAATGAGGTCCCTCTGAGATGGATCTGGGGTGCTGCCTGGGCCTCCTGCTGGGCTCCTGCCCAGAGGCGCCACGGGGTGGGGGGGCTGTTTACTTCGCACATCCCACCTGCTCAAGGGAAGGGAAAGGAATACATGAGGAAATCAGAGGAAAGTGGATCACAAGGGTAAGAAAATAACATGAAACCCAATGTAAGGCTGAAATGCAAAATTCCAGGCAAAGGGGCCAACATATTTGGGTAGAAACAGGCACAAATTAGGCTTCTGGCTTCTCTGCAGACAAAAGAAAATGGAAATGTACTCAGCTGCTTCTGGCGGGCAGCCTCAAGAGCCTGAACCTTCCCTCCTGCTTCTCTAGTGTGGGCTGAGCCTCAGCCGTCAGCACCACCCTCTCGGTGTGCTCTCCTGGATTCACAACTCTGCTCTGATGCATGAAGCAAAAACCACATCGTTTGAGGAAGGGATTTGGAAACATGAGCCCCCCTCCAGAGGCCCGAGAAGCGCGCACCTGAGTACCCGACAGGTCTTCTTTATCTTCGAATTCCATCCGTATGGGATCGTAGGGTGGCAGGCCCATGGGGTAAACGATCATCACGGCGCCTCGCAGCTGGTCCAAGGCGTCCTTCACCATCTCCATGGTAACACAGACGCTGGCCTCCACTTGTTTCTGAGAGTGGACGAGGCGTTGTTACCGACAACGTGGCCAGGCCGTCGGTCTGCTCACGGTCTCCTAAGAGACTCTTGCCAGATGCTGCTGGCATGACAAAGGGAACCACACCAGCGGCTTCAGGGGCCCAGCCAGGTGCACCGTGGCCTAGCTGGCAGGGCCGACCACAAGCAGAGAGGAGAGCACAGCGCTGTGAAGAGGGCCCCATGGAGCCACAGGGCGGGAGAAGGCGGGAGGCGATAGGGAGGGCATCTTGGGTGGGCCTTAGGACACCAGGGGATGGGAAAGGTGACGTGGGGGCGGGGCACTTAGGACAAAGGAGGCCCAGAGGGGCGGCACCGGCCCACTTGGACCCGGGCAGGTTGGGGAGTGTGCCTTTACTGTCAGGTGATGGGCAGTGGTTATCTTTTCTGGGAAGGAGTGACAACGTCAAGAGATTAACCTTGCAGTGGGTGTAGAACGGACTGAGTTAGAAGCATCTGAAAAATACAGAGGAAAGGGGTGATAGAATAAAGAATCTATCTGGTCTTTGCCCCTAGTTCCTGGAGGAGCTTCAACAACCCCTGGGATCAGAGTGGTAGGAATGTTTTCTGTTATTCATAAAAAGCCCCTTTTAACCATATCTGAGTTGTGCTAACAAGGTAATCCCTGGCGAGCACTGGGAACTTGGTCCAGGTAACCACGTCAGGAGGTGGTGGCCCTTTAAGAGGTGTAGCCTACGGGAGATGAGTAGGTCATGGGGTGCCTAACGTGGTCTCACAGGACCCTGGCTGGCTCTGGCAAGGGCGAGTCGTTACAAAGTGAGGTCCCCACACTCTTCTCTGCAGTGTGATGCAGCCTGGGAGGCCTTGCCACAGGCCAAAGAGAGGATCGTTCACATGGACTTTCATCCACCAAACTTTAAGTGAAATACACCTTTTTTTTTTTTTTTTTTTGCAGTACTGGTGATTGAACCCAGGGGCATTCTACCTCTGAGCTACACCTCCGGCCCTATTTTTTGTTTTTTATTCTATATTTGGAAACAGGGTATCACTAACTTGTGGAGGACCTCATGAAGTAGCTGAGGCTGGCCCCAATCCCACAATCCTCCTGTCTCAGCCTCCCAAGTACTGGAATTATAAGCGTGCGCCACCATGCCTGGCTAAACCTCTCTTCTTTACAAAGTTCCCAGCTGCAGGTACCTTGTTACAGCAACAAGAAATGGACTGAGACAGTTTCAAGGAAGAGGCTGGCCATGTCAGAAAAAACCAAGTACATGATTAGAAGGTTGAAATTTTCAACTTTGCCCTCACACCCGGCCTCCAGGGAGGGGAGGACAGCTGTAGACTGGATTCCATCATGCAGCCAGTGATTTAATTGTGCCCCTACAAAACCTTGGTAAGAGCTGTGGACATCCAGGCTCAGTGGAGCTTCCGGTTGGCGGACACACTTCATGTTGGATAGTGTGGACCGCCTGGGCGAGGGCACAGGAGCCTGCACCCACTTCCCCTCCACACTCGGGCACCTCTTCCAAGACCTGGCTGCTCCTGAGCTGCATGCCCATAGCAGAACCGCAGCTGTGAGCACAGCACTTTCAGTGCATGCAAAGTCACTCTAACAGAACACTAAATCGGGGGGTTGGGGGGGGGTAATGGGAAGAGCCACATTTGTAGCCCCGGGACCCCAACTTGCACCTGATGCCTGAAGTTCAGAGGAGTCCTGCTGGTGAGCTTGCCCTCTAGCTTATGGGGTCTGATACTATGTCCAGGCAGTGTCGGAACCAAAGGGCGTGGTCTTTAACCTGCGGGGTTGGTGTGGGCAGTATCGGAAGTGAACTGGAACGTAGGGCACCTATGGAATGCAAAAGGCTTAGGGGGAGCTTCAGATAAAATGGGGGCTGTGGAAATGAAAAAGGAGGTGGGCTTAGGAGGCCTCTTGGGAGCAGGTGGTACAGAGACTTGAAGAAAAGGGCGACAGCAAAGGAACTGCTGAAGGTGACAGGGACTGCAGCCTCTGCAGCCACAACACTGGGTTCTGTTAATGGAAACAAAAGCAGCAGCCGTAGGGCGTGCTTATTCTTAGGAACAGAATCCAAGGGGAGAGGAGTGAGGAACGCAATTAGTTTATAGTTCTAGAAAATGTGAGTTTTGAAGTGCTGGCTGGATGCTCAGGTAGAACCACCTCAGAGGCAGGTGGAAATGAAAGTGTAAGTCAGGCAAGATGTCGGGGCAGAAGACAGAAGCATGAGCGCTGCCCGCAGAGAGTGGACTCTGTGGTTGGCAGAGGAGGTAAGATGCCAAGGAGGAAGAGGGCTGAAGATAAAGCACTCTGGTAAGTGCTCTGGCAGAGGGAAGGATCGACATAAACAAGCAGAAAGGGTTTCCAGAGAACAGTGTGTGCACAAAAGTGGGAAGAGGAAGGGCCAAGAAACTCCTCTTACCCTGTGCGGAGATGTGCGGCTATGACGAGATTGGGAGTTATTATTAATACTTTCTTTTAAAATGTTCTTTGGCCAAATGCATTTTGCAAACACTGGATGGCACTGAGGTCTCTCTGTTAAGATTTCACAGGGCTTTGACTTTAGTAATAGGCAGCCTTGCCCGATGCCCTTAAAAGATTAGTTGACGGCTTGAAGGGATTAAGAAATGTTATTGAGAAGTAACAGTTTTGCCAAGTGAGTCAGGAGCAGTAGAAGAAAAAGCAGTTATACCAAGAAGCCTTGCACATGAGGGTGGTAACAGTTAACATCACCCATATACACGGCTGCAACAGGTAGAAATATCAATTCCTTAAATTCAATGAATTTTCCTCCAGACGCACAGACTGCCTATCAGTGGTATCAGTTACCCTCCTCCTTGTTTGAAATCACTTTTACATAAATAAGACAATTACAAAAAACCCAATTTATATAGAGCATGTATTATGTCAATCAAGTTCTATAGAGCTACTCTATGGCCACAATACCCAAATCTCCCCTACTTAGCTTTAAGTTTTTTTTTTTTTTTAATTGGTGTGGCACTGGGGATTGAAGCCAGGGGTCTTCTACCTCTCACTAAGTTGCTAAAGGCTTTGCTAAGTTGCTGAGACTGACCTCTTGTCCTAGCCTCCCAAGTACTGGGCTTACAGGCATGCACAACCATGCCCATCTCTCAAGTTCTTCAAAAGGTAAGAGAGCCTGGCGTGGTGGTGCACGCTTGTAATCCCAATACTTAGGAGGCTGAGACAGGAGGATCCGGGTTTGCAGCCAGCCTCAGCTACTTAGTGAGGCCTTCTGCAACTTAGTGAGACCCTGTTTCAAAATAAAGAATAAGAAATTGGGCTGGGGGTCTAGCTTGGAGGTAGAATGCCCCTGGGTTCAATCCCCAGTACCACAAAAAAAAAAAAAAAAAGGTAAAAGAAACAAAACCAGCATTCATTAATTCACCTCTGTATTATAAATATGAACTTACTTTTATGTAAGCCATCAAAAACTGCTCAGTAGGAATTGGGAGGATTTTGGACAGCTGTTGTAATTATGAAAGGGGAAAGACAGGGCCCACCCCGAGAGAGAGAGGAGGCTGGTTGCAGATATATCCAGAAGATATAGAGCTTGTATTTCAAAAGACACGCTTTAGAGCACTATTATAAAAAGCTGACCTTAGATATTATTGCTTTGGCTTCTTCAATAGTCTTCTTTAAAACTTGCTTCATTTTTTCATTTGGAGCTATAAAAATAAAAAAGGAGAGGGAGAGAGATGATCATCAAATGCACAACCTCTTTAAAATTCCTTAAAACGTCCTCAGCCCTTCTGAGTCAGGGAGCCCGTGAAATGAGAGGGAGTGCAGGTGTGGAGTTGAGGTGAGGGATGCAGGAAACCTGGCTGGAAAGTTGGTAAAGATCCCGTCACAACAGCAGAGGTCTGCAGTGTGCTTTACGCCAAGCAGCAGAGGCTTCCAATGAACGCGGGTACGTGTCATTGGATCGATGGGGTTGGCAAGCTTCCTGTCAAGGGCCAGAGAGTAAATATTTCAGGCCTGGCAGCTTGCAAGCAGCTGCTCAACTCGGCCACAGAAGGACAGAGCAGCCATAGACATTGTGTAAATGAATGAAGTGCTACATTCCAATAAAACTTTATTTGCAAAAATTGGCAACTAGCCAGGCGTGGTGACACACGCTTGTAATCCCAGCATTTGGGAGGCTGAGACGGGAGGATCTGGGTTCAAGGCCAGCCTCAGCTACCTTGCGAGACACACCGCAACTTAGTGAGATCCTGTTTCAAAATAAATAATAAAAAATAGGGCTGGGGGTATAGCTCGAAGGTAGAATGCCCCTGAGTTCAATCCCCAGTACCGCAAAAAAAAAAAAAAAAAAAAAAAACCCATAAATAAATAAATAAATTGGCAACTTGGACTGGGGTGCAGCTCAATAGTAGAAAATAACCTGACATGGAGGAGGCCCTGGGTTAAACCCCCAGAACTGCATACATAATAAAAAATAGGCCAGCCCCAGCAACTTGGGGAGATCTTGAGCAACTTAGCGAGACCCCCGTTTCAAATTAAAAAATAAAAAGGGCTGGAGGTGTAGCATTAAGGTAGAAGAATGCCCCTGGGTTCAATCCCCAGGATCCCTTCCCCCAAAAGGAATTTGGCACATGGTCCATTATTTTATGACCCCTAGAAAAGGGATAAAAATCATAACTTGAAGAGTTAGAAGCAAAAACAATGGAAATGGGATACCTAAATCTAAGGAAGATGGACAAGTTCAAATCTGTGTGTGTGTGTGTGTGTGTGTGTGTGTGTGTGTGTGTGTGTGTGTGAGACTGGGGACTGAACCCAGGGACATTCTATCTTCAAGCTACACCCCCAGCCCTTTTTAAATTTTGCTTTGAAACAGGATCTGCCTAGCTTGCTGAGAGTGTCACTACATTGCTGAGGTCGTCTTGAACCGGTGCTCCTCCTGACTCAGTCTTCCTAATACTGGGATTACAGGCGTGTGCCACAGTGCCCGGCTCAAATCATATATTCTTAGTAAATAATAGTACTAATTAGACATTAAATATTCTGTAGAAATACAAAGTTGTATTAGCATAAAAAATGGTTAATTTAAGACCCCATCTGTTTAAAGATGAATAATGTAAGCCAGGTATGGTGGTATATGCCTGTAATCTCAGTATTTGGGAGGCTAAGACAGGTTTGTGGCCAGCCTCAGTAACTTAGCAAGGCCCTCAGCAACTTAGTGAGACCCTGTTTCAAAATAAAAAATAAAATATGGCTGGGGGTATAACTCAGAGGTAGAATGCCCCTGAGTTCAATCCCCAGTATTCTGCCTCCACCTCCACACAGCCGAAGATAAATAATGTACTTATTTCATTGATGTAATTCCTCTTAAAAAGCAAAGAATTTCTCCAGATTGAGAATGAGTTTAGGTATGAGAAGATGTGGAAGACAATCAACCATTCTCCAGGTTAAAATTCCAAGGAGTAGCTCAGTGGGAGAGTACGTGCTCAGCACATGCAACGACCTGGGTACAATTCCCAGCACCAAAGAGAAATAAATGAAAGTAACTAATATCTAGGAATCCCTATTGTCCCCAATATTTAAAAATATCTAGTAAAGGCCTTGCAGAGATCCTATTTGTATTTCTTTTGCTCCTGTTTTAGGGGCCCAGTAGATACTCGGGTGTTTGTTAAATGACCAACTGGAGCCAGGCATGATGACGCACGCTTGTAATCCCGGTATTTGGGAGGCTGAGACCGGAGGATCTGGGTTCGCAGCCAGCCTCAGCTACCTAGCGAGGTACTCTGCAACTTAGCGAGAGCTTGTTTCAAAATAAAGAATAAAAAATAGGACTGGGGGTATAGCTCAGAGGTAGAACGCCCCTGAGTTCAATCACCAGTACCGGAAAAAAAAAAAAGACCAACTATAGTTCTTAAAAATGGAGCTTTTTATGCAGATTGGAAGGGATATGAAAAAGGACCATCACCCGTTTCCCCCTTCAAATCACCTGAAGGAAGGTTTTTTCAGGATTCTGCCACGTACTAAGATGCTCTGCACCAGAGCCAAGTAGGTCCTTGGTTTAAGTGCTGACACGTACGACCTTCTTTCACAAAATAAGCCCCACATCTGCAAACAGTAGCAACACTCAACCTTCAGTACATTTTCAATGAGCATCACCAAAACGATTGGGCTGAACCATATGAAACTGCCAGTAGGCAGCCATTTTTGATCTGCAGAAATGGTAATTTCATATGGTTCATCTAATATAAGCTACTGGCAACTCAGTGAGAGCAAAAAGGCAGAAGCATCCTCCCCACTGAGCTCATTCTGGATTACAGTTTCATTGCAAGGGTTTAGACACAGTGCAGTACTTCCTAAGTTTGTATAGAAATGAAGAGGTTTATTTTTGTAACAAAGCACAAGTATTCTATATTCAGGCATGCACAAAGACAAATGCTCAATGACCTTGCCCATTCCTTCGTCCGATGTCATCCTTTTTAAATACTGAACCTCCACTGGGTATACATTTTTCACCCCATTCATCCTTTAATTTCAGTTCTTCAATCTGCTCGTCAGTCAGTCCTTGCATATTAGGAGGGAGAAATATGCCATGTTCCGCTAATTCTTCCATTTCTTAAAAATAAGAGAAAGTTAAGACAATATGTATCCTAATCATCACCAGAAGATCTTAGACCCCACTGGAATGTAAGCTCCCAAGAGCCAGGGGTGTAGTCCATCTGGCGCACTCTTTTATTTAACACTTATATGCCACCTCCTGCTATGTGCCAGACCTTAGAAGGAGCTTAGAAGCCCCTCCAGCTCCCCCTGCCCCCCACCCCCCAGGCTGACTGCAGATTCTGTGCTAGGCTGTGCTGCCTTGAACTCAGCAGGTACAAAACTGATACTCAGTGAAAGCTGGAAAACACATATGCACACAGGGCTTTACAGTCTTTCAAGTGGGGTCACATAGTTGATTCCCCTGAGGCATGCTTGCCCACACTGCTTCACAGAACAGAAACCAGTGGGAGGATTTAAGGCAGCTTATACTCCTTGGGAGTAAGAAAAAACAAAAGGGCCTTGGTTTGTTAATATCATGTCACTATTCAAATGCACAGCTCTGTATTTTTCCTAATCCATGCATATTCACCCCAGAACCATTCTACACATTAATCTTGCAAAACTGCCTGCCTTCCTTTCTCCCTCTTTCTCCCCTCCCTGCCTTCCTTCCTGTGAAGAAGAGACATGAAACTAGATGTTCTCATAATACTGTGAAGATACAATGATGGAATACTATGGAATAAAGAGTGTAAATGAATGGGATGTTTACTGTCTTTCTCTCCTTCTAGATTCTAAGCAACTGGGAGAGAAACTAGTCTTAGGCAGAGCACTGGTGTCTGCCTGAGCCAGAGTCAACATTGGCAACTGGAGAACACATCAATGGATTCTAAATTCACCAACAGGCTCTTACATTCAACGCTACATTTTCTACTTACTATGTTATAGAAAAAGATGTTGCCAGGCGCGGTGGCACATGCCTGTAATCCTAGTAATCTGGGAGGTCGAGACAGGAGGATTGTAGGTTCAAGGCCAGTGCAAGGTAATTTAGGGAGATTTGTTTCAAAGTAAAAATAATTTTTTTTTAGTGGTACTGGGGATTGAGCCCAGGGGCATTTTACCTCTGAGCTACAACCCCAGCCCTATTTTTTATTCTTTATTTTGAAACAAGGTCTCACTAAGTTGCAGAGGGCCTCACTAAGTAGTTGAGGCTGGCTGCAAGCATGTGCCATCAAGCCCGGCATAAAATAATTAATAATAATAAAAAAAAAAGGCTGGGACGCTGTGGTTGGTTGGCAGCCAACCTCAGCAATTTAGGAAGGCCCTCCACAACATAGTGAGACCCTGTTTCAAAATAAAAAACAAAAGTGGCCCCTGGATTCAATTCCTAGTACCCCCCCCCCCCAAGAAAAAAACTGGTGGGGATGTAGCTCAGTGGTAAAGTGCTGGAGTTCAATCCCCAGTACTCCCCCCCCCAAGAAAGATGCTGAGTTCCTCTTCTCTTCAAAATGCCTTAATTTTCAAATAACATTTAACATTGAGTCTGTTTTGGATGCAGTAAGTTTAATTAAGAACTACATATATGCTCCACCAACAGAACATAACCCTTAAGAAGTTCTCAATGGTGCAGAAATCATATATTGAATTTATGCACTTTAATAAATTATATAAACTTATTTTGTATTTTTTTGTATTAATAAATCATATAAAGAAATTTATTTTATATAGTTACTGTATATATAGTTCCAGAAGCACTCAATAGTAATATCCTATGTCACACCTGGAGAATCATGTTAAGTTGTGCTGTGTTGTCTAATTTGTTAATATAAATTAGTGGGAACGTTTCAGGCAGCTTATACTCTTTGAGAGTAAGAAGAACAAAAGACAAGGGCCTCGGTTTGTTAGTATCATTTTCCTAATCCATGCATATTCATCCCCAAATCACCCCCAAAGTTACTATTCATCTGACTTTTGAGACAAAATAAAATTAAAAGAAAAAAAAATTCAGTTACTTGGTAGCATTAGGCACATTTTCAGTGATCAACAGCCGCATGCGAGTAGTGGGTAGGCCTGGACAGCACAAACAGCGGAGAGTATTCAGAGGAGGACGACCACAGGCAGTAAAAAGAGAAACCAGCTTGTGTTTCCAAGAAGAGGGGGAAAGGGCACCAGGGCTTTCGGTCTTCTCACCTTCGAAGGGCCGCCCCAAAGCCAGGGTGCTGACCACCAGAAACTGCCTGACCTCAGAAGTTTCAAACCGGGGCAGCTATCATTCCACCTCTCATGCTCGTTTTACTCCACTATATCTGCTTTTCAGGATGGTTTTCAGTAGCCCTCCCCAATTTCCACCTAGTTACAGCACCCCAAATCCTGGCTCCGGACAGTTGGGCACATTTGGCTGCAGCTGGTTCAACCTCCTCAGGGTTCTCCCAGCAGAGGCGAATCTTTTCAATCCTCACTAACTTGACTTCTCGCCCGCCCGAGGGGCTGCTCGGTCCTGAGCACCCCCGATCGCCCCCACTCTTCCCCGCTCCCGGGCCGCACCTGAGCACAGTCGTTGCACCTTGAGCCGCCCGTTGTAGACCCGGGTCACCTGCACCATGAGCTCCTCCAGCTCGGTGCTCCCGGGCGTCTGCAGCAGGAACTGGCTCTCGTCGCCCCGCTTCACGTGCAGCACCACCATGGCGGCCCTGGAGGTCCCCCGGGGGCGTCGGGGCGATGAAAAGGACCGAGCTGCGCGGCCCGCGGGTCCTGGCGGGGTCAGCCCGAGGGGTGAGCGGCCGCGACCAACTAACCGCCGGTTAAACGAGGCTGGAACCCCGGGGACTGGAGCTTCCGGAAGGGGCTGTTGCCAGGAACAGCAATCAACACAGAGTGAGAAGGGCCAGCTCAAGATCAGCACGGAGGGCGGGAAAGCTGGGGCGCCCCGGGCCCGGCGGCCCACTCCCCACGCAGCGGCCGCCTGAGCCGCAGCCCACGCCGAAGGAGCCGGCCGCACCGGCGGACAGCGATTCCAGGAACCCCGGGGCCGGAAGTGGCTGTTGTCAGGGCAACGCAAACACACACCGCGCCGCGGGAGAGAAGCGCGGACCGCCCGGTCGACTCAGCTGGGGCCGGAGATTCCACTCCCGGAGGTGGGCAGGCGGAGGCTGGGGGTTGCTAGGTCGAGAATGGGCGGGGTGGCGGGCAGCCGAGAGGCCGAGTTCGGAAACAGCCTCCCCACAGCCGCTCGGAACCCTCGGGTCGTTTCCGCCGTCGGCAGCTTCCACTTCCGGAAACGCCCCCTCGCTGCTTCCGGTCCCGAGAAGTTTGGAGCCGGCGCCCTCTGGGTTTCTGTTTCAGGCTGTAGACGCTGCTTTGATTTTCAGGTGTCAGGGACTAGGGCAAGTGCCAGCCTAAGTGCTGGCTAGTTTCGGATTTTATGCCTAGGGTCGCTCAAGAGGTTGCTGCTAGAGTGACCCCCCAAATATCCCGCTAGGTAGTGAACAGATTTTACCCCGAAGGGCAAGCCGGGTCTTGGCAGCTTCTGCGAACATCAGGAGCTCAGGCTGCAACAGGGTGAAATCCTGTTAGCCAAGTGGCTCTGAATTCGAAGACAAAGATGACACTTGGTGGGGCTGATGCCTTGTGCTAATTTTCTCTAAGTATTTTAGTTGCCTTTCTAGGGCGAAGGACATCTTTTTCTTCTTTCTCTCTCTTCTTCCCCCCACCCCTCTCTTTCTTCCCTGTAGTTTGAACTGAAAGGCAAAATTCTACCTCCAAGTTACACCCCTAGTCCTTTTTTTTTTTTTTTTTTTTTTTTTTTGAAACAGGGTTTTTCTCTAAGTTGCTGAGGCTGGCTTAAACCTGTGATTCTCCTGACAGCCTCCCAAGTATTGGGGTTACAGGTGTGTGACACCATGCCTGGCTGAAGGGCATCTTATGACCATTTGTATCTGTTCAAGCAATTCATCAGTGATGAAGTTCCTGATCTAGATAATTTATAGGTCATTCATGATGGCTGCTGGATGTCAGGCAGCAAAGGAAGAAAGGGCAAGTTTTACTCTATTAATAACAGTAGTTATTAGTGAGATGCAAAATAAATTACAATGTAATACCTACTCCTGGAGTGTCTAAAATAAAATAGTGACAACAGCAAAGAGGGAAAAGATGTGGAGAAATTGGGTCATTCATACACTGCTGATGGGAATGTGTAGAATGGTAGGCCCTCTGGAAAAGTGTTTAAAAATTGAAGCATCCAGAGAAATGAAAGCTTTTTTTTTTTTTTTTAGCTTGACTTTTTTTTTTTTCAGTTTTTTTTTGCACTGGGGATCGAACCCAGGGTGTTACGCTTGCAGAGCGAGCGCTTTACCACTGAACTACACCCTCAGTGCTATTTACCCAGCACTCTTGAAGTGACAAGATTATAGAAACGGAGATCAGATTAAGTGTTAGCAGAAGTTAAGGACAGGAGAAAGGGGCTGTGACGGGCTGGGATGGGATGGAAGGGAAAAAGGAATCCTTGTGGTGATGGGAATGTTCCTTGTCAACGTTAATGTCCTAGTTGTCCCATCCTTTTGTAAGATGTTCCCACTTGCGGAAACTAGGGGAAGCATATGAGGGCTCTTTCTGTTATTCTTTACAATTACATGTATATTAAAATATTTAAGAATCAATGTTATTTGAAACAGCAGTCACACAGGACTTAAGAAAAGGCAGCACTCACACAAATGACTAGCCATGGCCTCTGAATCTGGAGGCCTGGGAAGTCTCTATTTGTGTCCTCACTTCCCTCGGCCCTTCAGTGGCTCCTTCTGCAGTAAGTAAAAAGTCATCATTCATGCTTCACGTGTTATTTTCAAGTCAAGATTTTGAACGAGGGCCTGGTTTATAAATGAATGCAGCTTCTTAATGATGATTAGTAATCTCAGGAATCTTTCTTCTTAAAGTAATCACTGTACGGAGAAATGAAATACATGAAAGTAAGTTCTGATTTGGTAATAAAATTCCTGATTTGGTAAATGGAGTTAACCTGTTTTCCCCAAACCTAACTAATGTATATATGTAAATATAAGAAAATGGCTGAGAAAAAGTCTTTCTTCCTGAGCAAAGTAGTCAGCACGATAAAGACAGGTATATTTATTTCATATGACAGCACATTTCACAGGATCTGTACAGAATGTCTGTATACCACTGACTTTAATACTGTACTTCTATAAAGTATATAGTTATAAATATTGTATGCCTCATAAGCAATAAAATTCTTACATACATATAAACAGCAATCTACTATAGAGAACAAAGAATTCACAAAGATCCTTAGTGTCTAATCTCTGCTCTGCTTTGAACAGAACTGGTAAATGTTTAATAATACACAGAATAATGGCTAGTTATTTGCAGCATACCTTAACTTTCAGAACTTTGTGCATTTTCAGCAACTTGACAAATATAATTTTCCTGACAAAGGCTGAGCTGCTGTGATATGTATATTTTAGACAGTAGTTTATACCCAATAGGAAACATTGCTCACAGAATTGCAACTGGCACTAGTGAAGTTTACCTAACGAATTATTTTGCTAATGGAGAGCA
>PVLC010026164.1:0-22926 GCA_004027655.1 Graphiurus murinus | reverse complement strand
TTTTTTTTTTTTTTTTTTTTTTTTTTTTTTTTTTTTTTTTGTGGTACTGGGAATTGAACACAGAGGCATTGTACCCCCAGTCCTTTATTTTTGAAACAGGGTCTCACTAAGCTGCAAAGGGCCTCACTAAGTAACTGAGGCTGGCCTTAAACCTGCAATCCTCCTGTCTCAGCCTCCCAAGTACTGGGATTACAAGCAAGTACCACCACGCCTGGCTCTTCCTATAGTCTTTATATATCATCTTGTCTTTCTTGTTTACATAATCTGAAGTGTAAACATTTCCCCATCATTTAAATGTACATTCTTTTTTGCCAGAAATAGCAAAATACTATCAAGTTGTTTGAAAATAGCAAATGGTGCACGTGTGTGCATGCGTGTGTGTGTGTGTGTGTGTGTGTGCAGATCAGTCATTATTTTTTTCAGAATTAAACTACTTAATTTTCATAATGATTTTAATATATTTTTTCCAAAGAAAAAACTAAAGCACAGTGATATTAGGTAATTTGCTAAAAGGTATTAAGCTATTAAGTGGCAGATGTGAGATCTAATCTAGCAATCTGGCTCCAGAATTTGCATTATAACCACAACATAGATTACTGATTACCTTAAGTATATTACATTTCAGATTTTGCCTTTTTATAGGGCATGTTTTCTTATGCGTTGGTTCTACAAGGGAAAAAAATATCCTAATGATGTATTTCTTCATCTGGGAAATATTTTCTGGCCATGTCTCTCCCTACCTTTTTGGTACTGTTTCTGTATATTGTGTATAGTTTCATTGTCTAATGGCAATCTTTGGAACATGGTATTGTATAATGGCCTAAACCAATAAAGAACAATTTTTATGATTATATCATAGCCACGATTATAATTATTTTTTGTTTTGTTTACTTTAAGACTATTAGCTTATTAGAGGTGGTGATTTATAACTCGTTTGTATTTATTCATTCATCTAAAGTCATTTATTTGGATTCTATTTCCTATTATGTCTGGCTCTGTTTTATCTAATGGAATCTATGGCTGTCTATAATTCATAGGAACTATGTCAGGTAATAAAAATAGCTCTAATTTACCAAGCATTTACTCTGCTTCAGGAACTCTGTTAGGAAATTTATGGTGCAGTGAGGCTGGGTTCTGGGCACCTCTAGCAGACCAACTAAATCCTGCCAGCCCCCCTTTCATTTCAGCCACTCTGTAGCTACCTGCTCACACACAAGTAGCTCACACAGGTATAATCGAGCAACATCTTGTCTAAATCAGGTGTCAAATTTTTCATGTGCTTTCCTGGTGCTTCTCTTGTACTGCACTGTGGTGGACTGGCTGCAGGAACCTAGTAGGCAACCATGCCTGTGCAAACCTGGGAGCCTTGGGGACTTAACACTTAAAGTAAAACAGGAGTTGAGGTGGATAGATGTTGCCATCTTTCATCCCTTCCATGGTCAGTCCTCTGAGGTACTGCATGTAGAAGACCCCGGGAATATTATGTTTCACTCACCCAGAGCAGTGACTGGCTTGATTATGCATGTTTCACTTGACTTCCTTATTTTACTTTTATTTTCCATCATCATTCCCACAACATTCCTCTCCCGAATTAAACTACTTTCTGTGATACAATCAGATAAAAATGGCAAAATTGTTACTCATACTCACATTCCCAGGATAATGTAGTTACTTTATATTATAAAACTACTTTGGTTAACAAAGAAAAGTTTTGATCTGCATCACTTATTACTAAGACATTTTCTATTGGAATACACTCTCTCAGTTAAAATATCCAGTCTTTTTAAAACTCTATCCCCTTGTATGTAATGGCTTGAAACATTCCTTTTTGGGTGGTCCAGGGCTATGGATTGAATGTTTGTGTCTCTCTAAAGTTCAAGTTGAAATTTAATCCCCAATCCAACAGTAGGACTTTTACAGGTGATTCAGTCATGAGAGTAGACCCTAATATATGAACTGTCACCTCATACTGGCTAGGTCCTTTTACCCTTGTGAAGCACAGCATTAGTTCCATTTGGAGGACACAGCAACAAGCCACCGTCTTGGAAGCAAAGAGACTGGGCTCTCAGCAGACTCTGAATTTGCCAGGGCCTTGATCCCAAATTTCTAGCTTCCAGAACTGTGAGAAATAAGTTTATCTTCTTTATATATTGACCCAGCCTTGAGTATTTTGTTATAGAAGCAAAAACTAAAACATTTAGTCTCTCCAAGTTTCTTTTCTTTACCTTAATGCAAAATGAGGTTAATTTATTTTTATGGAAATAGAAAAGACAGAAATCTTGAACATGGTCATTGTTCATTGGCTCCTTTTATTTCCATGACAATACTATTGCAGTATACGGACATTGTATGCCCTTGTGGTGAATAGTCACATGTATCTGGTGATGTAAAACTCGGGTTGGAAGGTGTTGTCGAATTAGAATTTGGTTGTCTACTAATGCCTTCTGGCCTTCACTTTTGTAACAAATTCACATATTCTTGCAAGGGTTCCACCAACTATACTTATATGGCAGTAGAAACTAAAACTCTGGCCTACTTTTTTTCTGTCTCCCAAAGTGATCTGACATCATGCTCAGTACTGAGTAATTTGTCAAAGGCAGGCCAAAAATTTCTGTGCAATCCATGTTAGGGTATGAGGTGAATGTTTATGTAGATATTGCATATATATGTTGCAAATAAAGTCACACACACACACACACACACACACACACACAAATATGTACAATAGCAATGTATAGGTCAGACTTTCTACCCTATTATTGCTCTATTCTTGAATTTATCTCCAGGCACTCAGTCCCAGCTGTCCTATCTTCTGTTCATTCCTTTCCCTTTTCCTGTAACCATTAAGATTCAGAAAAGGTAGCCTTTTTTTTTTTTTTTATTAGCTCACATCACTCATTTAGACATTTTTATTTTTTTCCGCTTTTCCCTATGTCCCTCTTTGTATCTTTAAGGCACCAGAAGGTATGAATTTTGCTGGCTTTCCACTTCCTTTGTATCTTTAAGGCACCAGAAGGTATGAATTTTGCTGGCTTTCCAATTCAGAGGAGCAATTTTCCTCCCAATTCCTATGTCACAGCCAATCCCTCATAGTGGACAAGGTGTAAGAGAGGGCTGATCAACTTACCAACAAGGATATCAATATCAGGAGGTCCTTCAGTAGCACTATACTTGTTCCTTGAAATCTATTATACTTAAACTTCCTGAAAATCCTTAAAAATCCAAGGCAAAGAGAGGGTAAGCAACTTTCCAACAGACATAATGAGAAAATGGTAGATTAAGACGATAGACCTAAGTTGCTCCACTATCAACAGTGTGCGCCCAGTACTTTGTTAAACAGAGACTCATACTTTGTATTTGATTTGGAAGCCACAGAGTAGATATTTGGTAAATGAGTTTCAAAATAAAAATTACTGAAAAAAATCATGAAATTCTGAATCACATTTCAGAGAACTGATGCAAAATAGACTATTTTTTGTGTTTTGCTATAAATCCGACACTTAAGATTTAATTTTCTTACATATATATTGCATTTGCTCTCAAATAATTTGTAGTGATTAATTAGAATGGTAGAAAGAGATTAATAAGTCTATCAGAAAGTTATAAAAGAAATTTGCATAAAATTCTGTGTCAAGAGATACAAGTTCTGTGTTCTGAAGATACAAGTATTTGTAGCATAGTTATTTCCCCTAAGAAGATACAGAAAAGATACTAAATACAGAAGAAAAACTGACAACACAGTTTTTCAACAAACTTACCCTCTCTTTGCCTTGGATTTTTAAGGATTTTCAGGAAGTTTAAGTATAATAGATTTCAAGGAACAAGTATAGTGCTACTGAAGGACCTCCTGATATTGATATCCTTGTTGGTAAGTATATAGATGTCAATTGAATATCACAGGCAGTTATTGTGATATGGATTCATATGAAAAGAGAAATCTATTTAGGTTAGAATGAAGTATACACATATGGTTCTGAAAATTAAGAAAGAATATGTTTCAAGTTGGTATAATTAAACAGTCCAAAGTGACGCAAAACAGTTAATATTGAACTAAAACTAAATTCAGTTAGTGATTTTGGCAGGAGCAATTCTGGTTGCATTTCAGGGAAGAGAAAATGCTTAAAGATACTTGAAGACATAGGAGTGACGGTGACCACTGTTGTGTAACAACCTCGGTAGAATTGGACCCGGAGCACATGGGGAGTTTCTTCTGTCCATCAAACATTTTCTTTACACAAAGAGAAACTTATCCACTAAGAGCTTATTTAAGTCAAGCTGGCTATATCCTGTGTTTTAGAAGGATAAGAAAGCAATTTTAGTGATCAAAGTTGAGGAGCTTAAGCAGAGTAAAAACTGAGAACAAAGCACTGCCAAGGAAGATGAGGAAAGAAAGAGAAGAATAAGAGCATGAAAGATAAAAAAGAAGTGGCGAAAGAAGAAAGGAAGCAGGAAAAGAGGGATTGGAAATGAAGAAAGTCTTGACATACCTATGTGAAATAATCAATACCAATCTCAATGACATGTACGGAGAAGGGGAGAAAGCAGGGTGGGATGCAAAGGGAAACCCACCGAGTGTGTGTGCACGTCTGTTCCTATCACTCCATGTCTCATTATGATGTGTAATTATGTTGTACCAAGAAGCATATATTTTTTAAAAAGGAAATGAAGAGAGTGCTTCAGCAGCACATATACTAAAATGGAATGATTCACAGAAGATTAACACGCCCCCTGTGCAAGGATGACATGGAAATTTGTGAAGTGTTCTATATTTAAAAAAAAAAAAAAAAAGACATCTTAGCTTTGTTCAAAAAGTTGATCTCATCCAAGTAGAAAACAAAGTAGTGTTTACCAGAGCCTGGGCAAGGTAGAGATAAGGAGGGATTGTAGAGAGGGTGGTTGATGGGTACAGGGATACAATTAAGGGTACAGGGATAGAGTTATGTCTGATAGTGCATAGGATAATTATGGTTGATAACATATTAATTATGCAGCTCAAATTTGCTAGTTGAGAGGATCATGAATGTTCCCTATACAGAGAAATGAAAAATTTCTAAGGTGACAGAAATGTAAATTTCCCTGAATTCTTCACTACACACTGTATGAATGTATTGAAAGTTAACATTCTATGTGCAATTCTTGTGTTGTTTAAAAATAACAATATATCAAGAAGAAGATTAAAAAAAGAAAGGAAGAGAAATGAGAACAAAACAAGTACAAAGGAAAGGGAGACAGAGGAAAGGGGGAAAGTGGGAGGGAGGAAGAAGTTTGCAAAGACATAAAGCAGTGTTTACGCTTTCTTTTAGCTTCTATTTATCTTATAAGTAAACCAATAGACTAAACACAGTATTCTGTATCAGTTTCAAAGACTATGAAATTTTATAAACAATTGATATGTAAGCTTATACTAAACTGTTTTATAAAGTTGATTTGACTCATTAGGAGCTTCTAAACCTCAACTAGTAATTATTAGAACTTCTTGGGACATTTATTGTTGTCCTGCAAACATCCACCTCCTTGTGAACAAAAGGGGAGTTTGTTTTAGGAACCGCTGTTCCCTGATTCTGACAACACATTGTCTAGAGAGATTCTCAGGCCAAAGAAAATTAGCACATCGAATTCCCCTGACCATGGCAATTGGTTCACAGGGAACATCACAGAAATTAATCTTGGGCTATCTTTTCAAAACCTTCAAGTAAAACTTGTGTTCTCTGATGCAGTCCTAAGTGCTGCTAACAGTTATTTAGAGACAACCCATGAATGAAAATGGAATTAATTTTGAGAAAGGAGACCCAACAGATAGGAGAAGAAATCTTGTCCTGAGGTTTAGTCTGGACCTGAAACTCAATAGACTCTTCAATCATTCTGTTATGAAACAATTCATTTCATATATACCGTTCTTCTTCCTAACTTAGACCAGTTTACATATGAGTTCTTCACTTATGAACACACCATAAAAAAAATCTAGAAAAATATAAAGTTCAATTAACTAAGATTTAACAGATTTCCATAATGTTCTCTTGAATTTTAGTACATCCTAGGTAAGAAGGCTTTACAAATTCTTTACTTTTTATATGAAATTTGTGCATCATGGTTTTATAACAAATACAGCTTAATTTCTTATCTAGCAAAAAATAAATTTTGAAGGAGAAATTAGGCAAAACTCACAATATATTAGAAGTAGTCATTAAAAGAAAGGAAATGATAATTTTTTTGTTCAATGCTAAGGGAAAAATACAGTATGGACAAGGAGGGATGTAAAACCTCTTTTAAAATTAAATTAATCATTTGAAAATGTTCCTTTAAAATTCAGCAGCCATGATTTCATAGGGATGGACATCTAACCATAATTTTAGCCCTTTCCTTCTAAATCTTAAATATGTGTTTGTGATTGCAACTACAAATAAAATATGCTTTTAAAACGTGTAAAAACACATGGAATAGTGACTTCCTAACTTTACAATAATATATCATTTTGGCTACAAATAACTTATAAACCAACTTTTTCCTATTTTGATTTCCACAAAGATATAAATTATTTTAAAACTACATCTTAAGGGGAGTTGATATACTTTCAGTCAAATTCCTTAGCACATTAATCATCCAAAATAGTATGTTGTCAAAATGAATCAAGTTTGGATATATTCCAAATGGTCTTGGGCACAGCCATTTCTTTACAAAATTCCTTGCCCTATAATTCATATTGTGTTTTAAAAATACATAAATTGAAATTATGAAAACACTGTAACTGTAATAGATGACCAAGGTTAAGCAAAAGTTTGTTCAAATGAAACAACAAATGTCCTCTTGAGAGAAAAATCATTCTACGGGAAATGAATAATCCAACTATTAAAAGATAATAGTGAATATTTATCAAGTAGTAAAAGATTGAAAATAAATTCTAAGGTTCATTAGTGGGAAGATGTATAAATAAACTATGGAACACCTATAATGAAAGAGACTACTATGCAGGCATAAAAAAGGTTTGATGAAGAAATCTTTCAAATAGTGCTATGTGTACATTTTCAACATCATTCTCAATGAAATATACGAGGAAGGGTAGAGAGCAGGGTGAGATCCACAGGAAAATATACCAAATGCTGTGTGCATGTCTGTTTCTATCAACCTGGATCTCATTATGATGTATAATTACAATGTACCAATAAAAGTATATTAAAAAGAGTTATGATGAATATCTTCATATACCACTATGGTATGATTTTCAGGTTGTACTGTTATATGATAGCATCAAGAGTTTGACATACATCAAAATATATTTCATCTATAAGTTCATAATGATACTAAAAACACAAGCTCACTTTTTTCCACTTTTGGAGGGTTCTGAAGGCAGCATACTCTGAAATCTGATGAGGGAAAATAATCTTGAGTGTATCTTATCTCTGCTGTGAGGAATATTTGGATAACCAAGTAGGTGATGCGGGGAAACAAAGTACAAATGATAGAAGAAAATCATCAATTAGTGACCCTTAGTAAAATATTGAATAATTCCGAATCTGGGTAAACATCATCAAGAGCTGCCATTAAATTAAAAGGTAAAGGTGGGTTTCATGGTGGATGAATCAGACCAACGATGATAGAACCTACTGACTGACGAGTATTATTGCAGTGAAGGCTACCGAATATAACCCAGTCTTGTGCCTCCTGATAGAACTATTTGATTATTGCCAAAAGACAAGTGGAGATAGGGAGGGAGAAAGAAAGGAAGTAGATTAAAATAGACTTAATAAATTATTAAATCCTCCTAGTGGATGAACTATGTTTGGATTCTGATTCAATAAACTAAACTGAGATATTTAAGAGAAAATCAAGAACGTTTGAATGTGGATGGGGTATTTCATATGAAGGATTATCAAATCTTAGTTATTAACAGAACTGTATGTAAAATTTGTGTATAACATTATATGATATCAGAGATTTGCTTCAACGAATCCACTGAGGAGGTGGTGAACTGGGTTGAAACAGTATTCACCATGAGTTGGTCATAGTTAAAGCTTGGCACAAATGCTTACAGATTGCACAGGGCTAGGCTAACAGATTGCAACCTTGCTTGTCTGGAATGTCAGGGGCTCCTGGGAACTCATTCGCAGTACAGAGCCTGGAGACAGTATCTGGCAGGGGGAGAGGGGTTCAGTGCAGTTGTAGACTCTTGGAAGGCTGTGCAGACATTGAAACCAAAACCAAAAGCTTTTCATAAAGTGGCACCATGGCAGGTATGGTGCAAATTTTATGTGGTCTGCTTGATGAAGATCCTTCAAAAGATTTTGGAAACAACAGAGACATTGGTGGATCTCCCTAAACATAGCCAGAAAGATCAGTATCTAGAAAATGGCAAGACAGAGTTGATAAATACATGAGTATATGCCAGGTGGCTCAGGAAATTTTGGGGATATTTGTGAAAGTTTAAGGAAATCTGAAAGTCTTAAATATATTGAGAGTTGTAGAGCATCCAATAGTGCCCCCCCCCCAAAAAAATGATATGTCCCCATCCTAATCCCCAGAACTAACAAATACCATTTTATTTGGAAAAGAGCTTATGTGATATCATTGACTTAAGGATCTCAAAATTTTATTAGTATGATTATCGGAGTGGGCCCTACACTTAACGAAAAGTGTCAGCCTCCTCCTTCTCCTTGTTAGAGCCTTGCAGTGAAAGTCACAGGCAAGGCTTGCTGATGGTCACCAAAAACTAGAAGAGACACAGGGCACATTCTCTCTTGAGTCTCCTGAGGGAGTCTGTCATTGCAGACTGTTGATGTTGGCCTGCTGACCTCCAGCACTGTGAGAGAGAAGGGCTTCTGTTGTTTTAATCTACTTACTTGGTAGCCTTCTTAAGCAACTAATATAGGCATGAAGAAAGCCAGAGAAACGAGGTTTACCTATGTCAAAGTCAAATCTTCATTTAGGGGTGACCCAAGAAAACATTTGTGCTAGGCGTGGTGACACATGCCTGTATACCCAGTACTTGGAAGGCTGAGACAGGAGGATTACAGGTTCAAAGCTAGCTTCAGCCAATTAGCAAGGCCCTCAGAAAGATAGTGAGACCCTGTTTCAAAAATAATAAATAATAAATAAAAATGAAGTTCATTAATGAAAATACTACCATCAGTCTTGGCATCCACATTGAATCAGCTTTTCATTCCCTGGATTTTCAAAACACTTCACTCTCCTGTATCAACCCTAACTATCCAGATAACTCTTGTATTCTTGTGTCCAAAATCTTTTGATCCTGCCATAAACTATGATTTATTAATATGCAAACTCTCCATGTTTCCTCGTCTTCCTCATCTCCTCACTCAAAATTTAAATCCCGTGGCCCATCCTCGTAATAATTATATACACCCTCATAATCATATTTTTGTCCATGACTTACTCTCTTGATAAAATCATGTTTAGTTGATATTTCTAATGACTCCATAGCTTCACTTGTATAGCTGTATATTCCCATGCCCGTATCATCTTAAAACTGCAACCCACCTATCATACTGTTTCTGTATGTCTATTCTTTCTCCCAACTTGCCCTGTAATTATTTCTATTATATTTTCTATTTACTGAGAAACTAAATAAAATTAGAAGAGAGCTTTAAAAACTTCCCACCACCAAATCCAGTAGACATCTCTTCTACACATTATCTTTCCCCTATCAGGATGAATGAATTCTATCCTCTCCCCCCCACTCCTCTCTCTCTCTCTCTCTCTCTCTCTCTCTCTCTCTCTCTCTCTCTCTCTCTCTCTCTCTCTCTCATTTCTCTGTTTCTCTTTTTAGCGTGCTTTTATTGGTGCATTATAATTGCACATCATAATGAGGTTCAGATGAAGTGATAAGGACATATATAAATGCAGAACTTTGTGAACTTCCCCCATTCCACCCCATTCCTTCTCCTTCTCTGTACCTGATGTTGAGACTGTCATTGATAATTTTATATATGTACAAAAGCATCATTTGCGGTATATTCACTCCTGACTAAGAGCTGCTTCCTGATTCAGGGAATATCCTCTTAGACTCAAGGACACTGCTCCAGAGATCCTCATTTGCATCATAAAACTTCACCTCTCTACTGGACCTTGAATCATACTCTTCTGTTTGCAACCACACTGCTATTTCTAACTTTTGAAAAAATAAATCTCACTCCCTGTCCAGCTATACCAGATTTCTGCTCCCTTTTACAGCAAAACTACATGAAAGTGTTTTCAATACTCACTGTCTTCAACTTGTCTCTTAGGGTTTCTTAAATCCGTGCCTATCAGGATTTGTTCTTAGCACATCACTAGTATCTTAAGTTTACTAGTGAATTTTATGATAGGAAACCAAATGGTCAGTTCTCAATTCTCATCTTGTTTACCTATTAGTAAGTAACATATGATATATTTGATTCCTTCCTTTTTCAATCTTTTCTTAACATTTTTTTCTGTATGTGACATTCAAGAAATCCATTGTCTCTTTGTTTTCTTCCTATGCTTCTGTTCCTCTTTCTAAGTATCTTTCTAAGGACCTTTACTAGGCCTTTCAAACCCCTCAAATGTCTTAATGTTAGAGTCTGAGAATATGGCCTTCAGTAATTAGTATATGGTTTGTTTTTTTGCCTTTTAAACCAAACATATACCAATGAATCACAATTGTATTTTTTTTTTTTTTTTTTTTTTTTTGCCGTACTAGGGATTAAACCCAGGGGCATTCTACCTCTGGGCTATGCCCCCAGCCCTATTTTTTATTCTTTATTTTGAAGCAGGGTCTCACTAAGTTGCAGAGGGCCTCACTAAGTAGCTGAGACTGGCCAAGAACTCAGATCCTTCTGTCTCAGCTTCCCAAGTACTGATATGATAAACATGCGCCACCACGCCCGGCTTACAACTGTATTTCCATTCCAATCTTTTCTCATTCTTAGTTTTATGTCTACTGCTCTGCATTATTCATCTGCACATGGATAGTGAATAGTTATCTCACCAAGTCTAAAACAGAATTACTAATTTCTCAACCTGTTCCTCTTACATGTCTCTAATAGAATTAAATGACTGATCCATTTTTGAAGAGCAAGTAAAAAACATGGGGTCAGTAGGTCAACATCTAAGCCATTAAATTAGTTCTTTGATACTATTGGCTCTATTTTAAAAATGCATCTAGAGTTAAGCCATTTCATATTTCCTCCCATTACTTCCACACTTATTGAAGCCAGGTAGATTATTACTCCCTAACTTTTCCTTCTGCTTCTTTCTTAAGATTTTACTTCTTGTTCTTACCTTATATTCCCAGAGACATGAATTTGTATTTCCAGGAAAGTTTCCATTGTTCTTTCATTGGGCTTAGCTTCAATTTGGGTCCATATCCTCTCCTTGGAAGACGATTCTGAATTTATAATATAGCACATTTTGGTATAATATAATACCCTCAGCAATGACGATTCCTAAAGTTGAGTATGTTGTCTTTCCAAATGCTCACACTGGTGCCACGCTGTGAAGGCAAATCAGTTTTCTTCTCTGACCTTCATGCATCCTTGTATCTAGCTCTTTTATGTTATCTTCTAAACAGTACTAAAAGCCGTATTTCTCAACGTAGTGAGCTGGAAAGACACAGTCATCTTTTAAGCTCCTACCTAGCTTATATCTATTGATCCAAGTATCATTTATACAAGTTTTTTCTTTTAATTAGGCATAGTCTAAATCATGTATTTGCAAGGATATGAACTTAGTCTTAATATTTATTCTTTTCTCTCATTATTTCTATGTGAAATATGCTATTTTTAACACCCTAAACAGAAATGCTTTGTCTTTCAGCATTATGTATATAAATAGAGGACTTCATAAGGACAGTCACAGAAAGTCTCCATCTTCTTTCTCCCAAAAGTATGTGTAAGTGGTGGAAAAAGTTGAGAATTTATTTTGGTAAAGGTTATAGAATTACTTATATATTATTAAAGATAGAATCTAGTACAATATTAATGAAATATCAGATATAGATGCAACTGTTCTCTCTGCCACAAACTTAATCTGTGGTTTTGATCATTGGTCATGTCTTATGAATACTCTGAGCCTAACTTCCTCATATAAATATTTGTTCATTGAGTTATCTAGCTACTGTATCATTGTATCATTTTCAGTTCTAAAATATCAACTTTGATTTTTTAATGTTACAAAAAGTCTGATAGTTATGAAAATTATTTTATACTGAAAATCCATTTAAACAAATGTTTTGAAACAATTTTACTTACCTACCATATTTAAAATCCTTGGATTATAAAACCAAAGAGTTTCTTGGTTCTTGTTATGCAATTAAATATAGGTACATGCTATGATGGTAGTACATAAGATCTAAGTACATTTCTGAGTTTTAAAGATTTCTCATATTTGAGTTGAGGAAATATAGAAAAAATGACTAATTTTTAATAATATAATTTTAAATGTATGTAGATTATTAAGGTTCCCAGTCACCCTCAGGTTCAGTAATTCACTAGAAGGACACATAGAGCTCAGCAAAGCACTCGTACTCCCAGGGAAGTTTATTACAGTGAGTATAATAAACACATTAAAATCACCAGCAGGAAAAGGCATACATTACAGGGTCCGATAGGGAACAGATGTCAGGCTTCTAGTTGTCCTCTCCAAGTGGAATCACCAGGAAGACAGATCTGACAGGAACTCAGGTGAGCAGGGAAAAGGAGGGAGTGGAGCTGCCAGGTATTAGAGTGGCCAATTTACAGTAAATGAAAACAAAAGCGCCTTTGACCAAGGCTGTGAGATGGTGTGAGCAACAGGCTGAAGCTGGAGAAAGACAGATTCCTCCTACTCTGTTTTCCCCATGGAGGGCTCTTAGGTGGAGGGTCAGAGAGATAAATCCTGGAAATCTCACTATTGGGAAAGCTCCCAACCAAAGGCTCTGACTGTTTTGTGGAGCCTGAGGTCAGAGGGAGGAGAACAGTGAGGGCTAGGAGAGGACAAGCACTGAGATCTGTGTTAGAGGGGGCAGAATGTGTTCCAAGTCCCCTCCCTTCTGTCCTCAGAGGCACCTGGAGTAGACTTTGGCAGAAAACTCCAGATTGAGAGGGGCAGGAATGAAGGCACTAGGGCTGAGAATGTGCATATATGAAAGCACATGACCAGCCAGAGGGAACTGAGTCCCTGGCTTAACTCCCTTCAGACCACAGTTCACTGGCTGTGCACCCAGTCTGCTCTGGGGAAGAGGGGAGGGTAATGGTTCCCTGCGAGGCAGTCAGGTAAAGACTGCGTGATTATCTAGTTTTGTATGAAGAGCATGTGCATGCTTTCACACACTTCTCCATGCAACAGAGTGTGGAAGCACACATGGAATCCAGCCAGCCAGAGAAGCTCTCTGGAGCCTCTGCAGACAGGGATTTTGCTGGGTGTTGGCCACACAGACATGGCTAACCTTAGTCTACAGCTACTCCAGAGGTCGAACTGCTATAGCATGATGCAAGGCCCCCACTATAAATCTCTTCCTCCTCCTCCTCATTACTTTATTTCTTTAGATGCTTAATTCTGTCTTCAGTTGGATAAACATGCTGCTCTGGGCATATTTTTCCCTGATTCTGAATCCCCTCAAGAATGACTGAGAAGTGTGTGCTATTCCTTGAAGTATTTGCCCTAAATGGATCTTATACCACATTAGCTATTTAACAATGACTCTCAAGAAACTCTTCCTTTATATTATTTTATCCACCTTTCTCTTAAAATGAACAAAAAAGACAAAAGAAAAAGAAAGTAGAGCCAAAGAACTGAGATTCCTGCTCTTCCAAACAGATGGATCAATTTAACTTGAGCATTTAAAACCAATTGGTAAATTTTACAAAACAAACCTTTAAAACTATTTGGTTGAATTTACTAGCACACTATCTGGCATACATAATTCAACTAAAATGTGTTTTCCAGAGTCATCAAGTTAATTTGTTCAACATGGGTAAAGGAGTTCACATACTGCGCCATGGCCTGAATCATCACATAAAATGACAAACTGCAGTTTGGAATGGTTCACACTTGGAAGAATAAACAAACTCAAAGGGTATAACAAAATACAATTCTCTTCTTCTGACTTGATGAAAGTAACCATCATTTTTGAGACCTAGAATATTTTTATGATGCAGTAGTGTATTGTCTGTGTCTTGTTTTTACAAGAAGTCATAGCCATTGGAAAGGAGGAAAAAAAAAATTGGGGTTGAAAAGCCATGATAAATGTATTCCATTCCATTTGAATTTAACAATCCAACTGATTGGCATTAGCATGAGGTTAAAATATTTATTGCACTTATTCAAGATAAATTACATCAATATAATTTATTATTTAAGAACAAATGGGAATATTCTGCATAAGTGAAGATAACACTGTGCTTCATACTACCCTTGACAATGACAGGCTTAAGGAGGCGTTAAACTACTTGGTTTATAATTTATAAAATACAAAAATGTAATTGTAAATATTTTAACATCCTTAGGGGAAAAAAAAGAACTTAAAGGTGTGACAACCGTGCCAAAGCTGGGGGTAGGGAGATGCCCCAAAGACATTTCAATGGAAAGGTCTGCCAAGGAAACCTTGTAGAGAGGACTGAATTAATCAGACTGTCTCCCTGTGGGTCTTTTCACAGTCTTATTACAAATGAGGAAAGCAATTTATATCTAAATAGATTCTTCAATAAATAACTTTTGCCAATGGACAACTTCCGTTAGCTCTTTCACTCTATCTAACTTCAATGACTAAGCACTTCATTTCTGAAAACTTAAAATGCAATAGTATTTGGACTTAGAGCACTTACATGTATAAACTCACCATTTTCTTCATGTTAGTATATTTGTCTTATCATTGGAAAAATCTGCATTAATAATGGTGTTCTATTGTACTGTCATCATGAAGGATGCTTCCCAGATTCCCACTGATCTTTTCTGTTACTGTTTTGACATCATCTTAAATATTGCTTTCCCATCATCTTGACATCACAACACAGCTCCCCAGACTTGTGGTGATATTGCTTTGCATTGTTTTAACATCACAATCTGGTCTCTGTAGATTTGTATTGACCTCATTTTGCCATCAATTTGACATTGTAATTTAGTCTCCATGGAAACTTGAAACCATTTTGTCATTATAATTTGTCATTATAATGTGGTGTCCATGGGCTTATCAAAATTGTTTTCATATAGCAATTTGACATCACAGCACAATCTCTGTGCGCTCCCTTTCGAATGTTATGACCACGCTAAATTGCCTTCAAATGAGTGGAAATAGAATTATGATAAGCATGAGGAAAATATCCATGGTATGTACTCAGAAAATACTCTTCAATTTTAAGTATATGCATAATTTAAATGATTTTTCTTTTGCAATCCCTGTGGTAGGTGGCTTTCTGTGATAACTGAATTTTTAAAAATAATTCTTCATTTTCTCAAAGTAGATTTTATTCTCTTGGCAACAATCAAAGTACAACAAATGTTATCTTTATTCATTTCCTTCAGTTTTCTACCTAGTGTCACTGACACTAAAATCTATCTTCGTTGTGTGATATGAAAAAAACAAAACAAAACCTCTGATGTATCCTAAATTTAATTACAAGGATCCAAGAATGCAGGGAAGAGATGGGGATGGGGATGGGGCTGAAAACAAAAGACAGTAAGACAGTTTCATATTCTTGAATATATTTTAAAATCTTAATTCAAATTCATTACCACATCCTTCTTACAATCTCCAAGTAGTTCAAAGGCAACAAATTTTTCTCTTATGAAATGCTGGCCTATCCACAAATTTTTCTTGCTTCATAGAATCCCATCCCTTGAGTTGCCTTAAGTAGGTTCAATATAAACACCTTATGTCTAGTATCCCCAATTTTTTTGTTATTAAAAAGTACTCTAAAGCTGGGCATGGTGCTGCATGCCTGCAATCCCAGTAGTTGGGAGGCTGAAACCAGAGGACTGCAGGTTCGAGGCCAGCATCAGCAACATAGAAAGACTCTCGGCAACCTAGGGAGTAATTGTTTCAAAAACAAAAAATAAATAAATAAGGGGCTAGGGTGTAGCTTGGAGGTAGAATGCCCTGGATTTAATACCCAGTAACACACACACACACACACACACACACACACACACACACACACACACACACTGAGCTCTGGTCTAGTAGACCTTTTTCCAACCACTACTTAACCCCGCTGTTGGTGACTGCAGAAATTTTTTCAAGGACTAGTCCTAGACTAGCATCTGTAGCGTTCAATGAACCCTTTTATTTAAGAAATCACTCGATCTCAAGAAATTTTAGCAAATGACTAAATGAAGAAGCCTCTCCACAGTTTGCCCCAAATTCTCTTTCCTAAATGTCTTAATAAGTTTGAGATCTTTAAATTATAATTTTATTATTCCCTAAAAAAAATTCTTGGCATTACCTTTCATGATAGTTTTCAGAATTCTTGGTAACCAGTATATATGCAAGCTACTAACATTGTTTTAGATAAAAATGGGCACAAAAAGAAAGGGCTCAATTGGTCTTACAAGTGCTAACACCAAAGGAACTAAATGTCTTTGGACTCTCCCTAGCTCTCACATCCACTTCTTTTTGAGTGCCAATTTACTTTGTCTTATTTTAGTACAAGTAGTTGAGGAAGGAATCAAAAGCACTGGAGAGCAGTTTAGGACTTGACTATTACAAGATCTTTGGCCAAAAAGGAATAAAAAACGTCTTCCTCAACAAGAAACAAGAAAGGAAACTTCTCTCCCAATCTTTGTTACTTGCTAATTTCTAAATTAATCATTGTGGTCAGTGATATAAGACAAGATAACCAATTTTGGAGCCCAATGACTACCATCACCAAGGTTACAGGAGTATTATGACATGTAAAGTCATTCATCATAGTCAAAAAATATGACAAAGAGTATTCCAGAATAAAAAGTGACTGCCGTAGGTAGAAATAAGAAAAATGTTCATGAGAGCATTACATTATTCTGATCACTTGTTGTTCTAATCTTTCTCTTAGAGATTTGCATTCTCACTCTTCTGTTGACATTAGGTCATATTCTATGATTCCACTTTTCATACATCTCACTGTATCTAATTATAATCTGTCTTTCTATCATTGATTCAGTGAACCTAGTTCTGATGCCTTCTTGTCTCAAATACAGATTCATTAGCCTGACTGTGATCTACCCAAATATAAAGATAGTTTTGGGAAGAACTCTCTAGACTTGAAATCTTTTAGGCCATTTTACTTTTATTTATAAATTTGAAACATGGCAATATATCTGGAAAATAGAACACCAAAGAACAAGCCATGTTCTAAATCAAAAATCTACAATTAAGCCATACAACTTAGAGTGTTCTGAAATAATTTTAAATAGATTCTCATGTTATCTTCCAATATTCTTGTAGAGAACATCTTACAATCTCTGTTTTATACACAAGTAAACTAATGTCCATAGAAACTAAGTAGTTTTTTAAAAAGCTCACAAGTTTGCTAACTCCTAATTCTTAGATATTCAGATTCAGACTGAGACTTACATGCTCTTTGCTTGCCTGGTCTAAAGCATGCAGTTTCATACTGAATTAAAACACTAGATCTACTGGTTCTTCTGCTTATAAACAGCACCATATGGGATTCTTCAATCTCCATAATCATGTTAAACACACACACACACACACACACACACACACACACATACATACATACACACATACACATACACATACATACACACACAATTATTGGTTCTTTTCTCTGGAAACCATGACTAATGTAGACACCTACAGATCTGAATGAATAACTCCTTGACTGACATCTCCAAGTTATCCTGTTTCTTGCCAGGAAGTGACCTTCCTTACTTACTGGTAAGTATGTTAGGTACCAGGTAAGTTTTTCCAAGAGAATTTGGTAAACATTAGCTCCATAAAAATTAATCCTGGTTCTTTAAAACTGGTCATATCTGATTCTGTGCATCATGCTCAAATATTACATTCTATACAAAGTATTGATAATATAGCCAGGGTTTCCAATCATATTCTATTGCAAATAAAACTGAACATAAGCAAATAATTATATTGTCATTGAAATAAGAATACTCTACTAGTTTTTGAATTTTAGAGGAATCAAGCCAGAGAAAAAGATCAAAGATTCATTTCTGTTCACAAAACTGTAATCTCCTAAATTGTCATGAATATAGGTTACTTAAAAGAAAAGGGAAAGTATGTTAGAAATAAATTTCCATGGCATCATAAGAAAAGACACATATTTGAAAGTGGTTTGGCAAGGCAAATTTTACTTTTTGCATAAAAAGGAACTTGCCACCAGTAAAGTTAGGTAGGCAAGAACAATGGCGAAACTGCTGGGTATTTTATTTTCAGCATGGGCTTCTGTGCTGTGCTCCTACTGGTGACAGTGTACCCTCACAATCTTTATGCCATTGGCTGAAACTGATGCTAGGAGAGGGGTTGGTGCTCACAATTCCTGGGTAATGCTATCTTTACAAAAAATGCAAGCACACACAAGATTGCACAATGGAAGTTGTATAAAATGAAGCCTAAGTCAACCTATTCTTTTGATAAAAAGATCTAATTATATTCTCACAAGTGGTTCCTTATATCTAGAAAATAGAACATAGAAGAGCCAGCAATGTTACAAATAAAAATGTAGTCATCCCTTATCAGTTCATTCAGTCCCATGTAATTAGCACTTTTTTACTTGATCTTGGGTTAGATGTTTCAGAACCTGTCAGTTTCTCCTCTAAAGTTCTTGAAATCCTAGTCTATTGGTATAATGTCAAAGTTATTTAAGCAATGGCATCATGAAGCATGCTGACCTATGGTTGATTGCAAACATTTTCAGACATGAATTATAATAAAACAAAAATTACCTTTGAGCAAATTTCTAATAATTTATTCTCATACAAATGTAGGGAAAAGTTAAATATCTTTTCTTATTTGGCATACTTCCAAAGCAATTCAATCTATCAAATAAATCAAGTTATTTTAACATTTCTCTTTACAAGATAAAAGAACAAATCTTTTGCATATTTCCAAGAATCCTTTGGGAAATCTCAAGATCAGTTTGAGAACAAGAAGATTCCATTTAGGAAAGGCAAAATTTCCAAAAATACAGAAAATAAAAAGCCCTTACCTGTTTTAAAAAGGAGGCATCTTGGTTGTCTTACATAGCCAAGGCTATTAAAAAGGTTAACAATAATCATGGAAAATTACTCTGATAAAACATAAACTGTTAGCTTCGTGGACAGATTTTTAAAATAAAGGAAAGCCCTTTACAATCTCTTATTAAGAAAAGAACAATAATACAAGAAAAATTTGTAAATTTGTGTGTGTGTGTAGTGCTGGGGATTGAACCCAGGGGAGTTTTACCACTGAGCTAAACCCTCACCCTTTTTTAAAATTTTGCAGTGGGGATTTTGCTAAATTACTGTGCATTTGCCTCATACCTGAGATCCTCCTGCCTCTCAAGTACTGGATCACAGGCACATGCCACTGCACTGGGCTAAAATGTTGTCATTTTAACAAAGAGAAAACCAAATTCTAGTTTATACCATTGTGCATTGGACTTATTTTTAAAAATCTTATAAATGATCCATTAAAGGTTATTTGTTTTTGTTTTCATATTGTATTGGGGATTGAACTAAGGGCATTATACCTTTGAGCTACACCCCCAGCCTTATTTTATTTTAAAACAGGGCCTCATTGAGTTGTGAAAGGCCTTACTTTGTTGCTGAGGCTGCTCAAGAATCTGTGATCCTCCTGTCTCAGCCTCCCAAGAACTGGAATTACAAGCATGCACCACGACACCCAGCTCTCCATTCAAATTTTTACCACACACGAAATTCTTTTTCCACAAATTTTCTACAACTTTCTATAATCATTCAATTTTCATTCTATATTTTTCTCTTTCTCATTCAGGAGCAAATATATTCCATTAGAACAAAATTACTCACTCTTTCCTTTAACAAAATACATTCTTCATATCTCCTATCTTTCTTTATCCATAATACATCCTACTTTCCTTTCATGTTTTTTATGGACAGTTCTTTTCTTACTAGTAGTTTCCTTTACAGGTCAATTAAAGTTTTTAATTAATAAAGTTTCACACACTAACAAGTAAATAATTATGATTTATCTGTCATATACCAGCATTCTATAGCAAACTAGCAAATTTTAGTGGATATACTATATCACAGTTTTATAGATACCATTCTTTGTGGTACAGTTTTTTAAAAAAATCAAAAAGTAAAAAAAATAACATGCTTATGAACAGACCTGAATATGTTTTGCTTCTCTATGCTATGTAAAAGTATGAAGCCTTAAGAATATAAATATAAATTTATGCTTCACAAGGAATTTTAAGTAGGTTACATTAGTTAGAAATTATCTAGCTATTTAATAAATTCTATTACTTAATTTAACAGTATAATTCTAAGCTTTATAGTTATCAGAAATATTTTGGGAAATGTTTTTAGGCAGAAATATTGCAATATTAAATGAAGCTAGCCATTATCTCACTTAATTTTCCTCTTTGCAGTTGTTATGATAAATGAATGTTAGACAAGCACTGCAAAGGCAAAAACATAAAAAAGATCAAATACATGATTTTTGTTTGCTTTAGTGTTAGGTTGAATATGCATGAACTAATGGTCTTCAAGAAATTCACTTTGCTTTATCTTTATTTCTATGTCCTAAGGTTGCATTGATAATTTTTATAATTTTAAATATCTAGTATATACAATATCTTATTGCAATAGTAAATTCTGGTAGAATGAAAATGAATGTTCATGTATTTAATGCTAATAATTCAGGGAGTACAGATATTTTTATTAAAACAATAGTAATAAACCAATATTACATATCAAAGACATGTTCAAGTCCTGTATAAACTAACAAAGCATTTTGTTTAGTTTCTGTATTTCTAGGATTTTTAAAAATGGTTAATTTATTAAGCATATATATATATATATATATATATATATATATATGTCAATCAGACTAGAACACAATTAAGGGATTTTGCAATAATATAAAGATGTAGAAATAAACCAATATTATATATCAAAGACATGTTCAAGTCCTGTATAAACTAACAAAGCATTTTGGTTAGTTTTTGTATTTCTAGGATTTTTAAAAATAGTTAATTTATTAAGCATATATATATACATAAATATGTGTATATATATATATATCTAAGTCAATCAGACTAGAATACAATTAAGAGATTTTGCAATAATATACAGATGTAGAAAATAACCACATAGACATAAAATACATTAATATATGCATAAACACATATACAAACAGAGATTTTATCACATTCATTCTTAAAGTTTAAACCATGGGTCATGTAAATACAATAATATATTCTCATCTTTCTTCCAGTGTGTGTGTGTGTATGTGTGTGTGTGTGTGTGTGTATTTTTTAATCCAGATCTTGTTTCTGGCAGATCTACTCAATTTGAGAGCTAATATATTTTTTAATCATTTTCTGTGAAGGACGCTTAAGATTTTATTTTTGCTCATATGTATAATTTTATGGAAGCTGTGGAATACATGTTGGGTGAGATACTGAAGAGATACCAAACAGGTCTTGGGATATCTCCAAAGTCTCATTTGCATGAATAAAATGTCCTGTCTATTTCCAGTTAGGTACTTTTCCTTTTCAACCTCAGGGAGTTGCTTTTGGGGATCCTTAAGTCCAGCTGTGATTGTTACAGGTACTGGTCTCTCATGAACAGGAAGCCCATAACTCTAACTCAGGCTGTCTATCTAACCCAGTGCTTTAACCCAGATTCTAGAGTATACATTGAAAGTTGAAAATCAAAATCTATCCTTACCAGCTTCAGTGCTGGCTCAGAAATCAGAATTACTAATAGAACTAATCAGATTTACTAATAGTGAAGACAAAGGCTTGAAAAGTGGGCACATGGGAACCTAGGTAAGACCTAGGAGTCCAGTGATGAATGTGATACTATTTGACTCATGACACCATAACTATCAAAGTAAAAACGGAGCAGGACAGTAATGCGTTAAAAGGTAGATTCTATTCAGAACTATTGCCACAGAGAAAAAGAGACCCTAGCCTACATCTGAGCTTAATTCCAAATGCAACACAGACAAGTAGGGATGATAGCCAAGGAACAGGGACACAGGTCAGCAGACAATTACTAAGACGGAAGGGTAATGTTTTGGAAAAAAGATCCAGCAAGACTGTTCATGAAGGCAGATCAAGGAGTTCAAATATCACCTTTGGGATGTTTAGGGATAAAGAATTTTGACAAGAAGCTGGGCATGGTGGCCCACACTTGTAATCCCAGTACTTGGGAGGCTGCGACTAGAGGATCCAGGTTCACGGCCAGCCTTAGTTACTTAGTGAGGTCTTCCGCAACTTAGCAAGACCCTGTTTCAAAATGAAGAGAAAAAAAATAGGACTGGGGATGTAGCTTAGAGGTAGAATGTCCCTGAGTTTAATCCCCAGTACTGCAAAAAAAAAAAAAAAAAAAAAAGAATTTTGACAAGATACTGATGGTGTTCAGATATTGGGATACAGAATGCTGGTAAAACTGACTTGGTGAGACTATTGCTAAAATTTCTCTCTTAAGGACATCTTCAAGAATGGGAACAACTTGAAAAAATATTCAGAGGAGTCTGTCTAGATTCAGCCAAGAGAAAAATGATATCACTTAGCACACCATTATTTGCATTAAGTGACACTTCAATTATTGTTAAAATATTAAAACTCATTTTTAGGTTTCATTTAATCTATTTATGTAAGTCTTTTAAGAAATCTCCTTTAAGCTGATACTCTTAAATAAATGATAACACTTAAAATTTATTTCAGTTGCACACTTGTCTACTAACATACTTCCAAGCATAATTTTTGTTCCTTAACAAAATGAAACCATAAATTGGTAGTTACTAATTGTATTTATGTTTAGTAAAGA
>PVLC010026163.1:0-22969 GCA_004027655.1 Graphiurus murinus | reverse complement strand
GGTGGCGCACGCTTGTAATCCCAGCATTCGGGAGGCTGAGACCGGAGGATCCGGGTTCGCGGCCAGCCTCAGCTACCTAGTGAGGCACTCCGCAACTTAGTGAGACTCGGTTTCAAAATAAAGAATAAAAAATGGGGTTGGGGGTATAGCTCGGAGGTAGAATGCCCCTGAGTTCAATCCCCAGTACCGCCAAAAAAAAAAAAAAAAAAAAAAAAAAAAACAGAAGTTTATTTCCTTTCACACCTCACTTAGAGTCTAAAGGATCAGGTATGACATAGTACTGACGGTACTGAGGACCTTGGATCTTTTGACCTAGCTGCTCTGTCATCCTTAGCATGGAGCTCAGTCTGGGGTGGCGGATATAGCTCCTACAATTAGATTTGCTCTCCATAAGAAGAAGGGAAGGGGGGAAAAGGGCATGTTCTTTACCTTTCAAATTCATTACCCAAAACTCCATACAAAGTTCAGCTCTCATCCCGTATCTAGAATGTAGTCTTTATTTCTATTATAGAAGGTTTTATTATAAACTAAAAGAGGAATGAATATTGGGAAGGCAATTAGCCATATCTATAATAATAATTCAACTCAGTATAAAGATAGAGAAATGGAAGATGAGAGATGTTAAATTTTCTAAGGTTAATAAGAAATAAGGATCAAATTTCAAATCATACTTTGACTACATGAGCTGAGTTCTAAATTACTACCCTATATTCCCTCATTATGCTATTCTGTTCTACTGTACTCAAGAGCTTTACTGCATAAAAAATGAATTTATATTTTATTATGATACTCTGATAACCATATCTTCAAATTATGTATGAAAAATTAGTTGTACAGCAAATTCTTTTTCACCAGTAGTACCTAAGAGTTTTTGAATGTTAAATTAATGTTTTAAGCCCATCTTAATATCTGGCTCTTAGAATTCATTAATTTGTAAAAATGGTCATATATTACAAGTATACACAGGAAAGAGTAACAAAATACTGACAAAGTATTTATGCAAATGATTTCTACATCTTGACCTCTCCACACACAAATTCACCAACAGGCAAAATAGTAAAGTTCACCAACAAGCAAAATAGTAAAGAGGGAAAGTTAGCAAAACAAAACAAATGGGTTATAAAATCATTCAAATCAACAAATGATAAATTCAGAATCAAACCAAAAACAAACCTGGCTTTAGCCTGCTGTATGGTTCATATTCATGTTCTAAGGCACAAACAATCATTTTCAAAATCCTATGAATAGCACTGCTATCCAAGCGAAAATCAAGAGGACCTACAACAAGTGTTTTGGTAGATTTTTCTTGGACTGTTCCCAAATCTTCATTTTTTCCTGAAAAGTCTTGCTGATTTGCAGAACCTATAAAAATTCAAATTTTATATTTGCATTTTAAACATCAATCAGATATACCAAGTATATATTTTAATATTTGTCTTTCACTTTTTTAGCTTGTAGCTTAAAATCAATTTTCAATAAGGGAGCCTTCAAGATCTGCATTTTTGTTTATACAGATATTATTGACAAAATGAACTAATTCAAAAAACAATTATTCCTATTATCTATTTAAACTTATTGTGTTATAAAATCAAAGTGGTTATATGGTTATTCTTAGAAAATAATTCTATAAAACATAACAGGCTTAGATTGAATAATACAATGCTATTATGTTGACTGGAAAGGGAGGCTTTGGAAGAAATTGTATTTTACTATGAATTTATCTTAGAAGTTTCATTAAAAATTAGATTGTTGAGATGGGCATGGTGGTGCACACCTGTAATCCCAGTACATGGGAGGCTGAGACCTATGTGTCTATAATCTCTGAAAATTTTTATTTCTACTTTTCTATTTGAAACAATAAGCTCATTTTAGTAAAAAAGATGTATATAACCTGCAAAACATATGTAATACATAAAAGGAAATGTTTATTCTTTTTAACAATGTTACATGAAATGTGATGTATAAAACTTATAATATTCGGTACATATGCAAACTAAATCTAACTGGTTATACAAAATGTCTTTTCAATCAGCTGTACAAAAAAGGATTAAAAATGTCAAGAACCTTAGGAAATTTTAACATAACATTAAAAGTAAATCACTTCCAGAGTAACAGAAAGTAAAACTAATGTTAATAGTACAACCAGTCAAGGCCCAATCAACTGTGAAGATGCCTTTGTTTCTGTTGTTCAAGGAAAGGCAAACATACAGGGAAGAAGCTAGTACCTTTGCTACTGGTGTTCTCCATGGTATACAGGTAATCCATGTAAAAAGCCCCAAACCTTTGCATTCCAGCTATCTCAGTATATGCCTCCTGCCAACAAAGCAATGCAAACAGAACATTGTAGAGAAGAAACTTGTGAGTTTAAAACCTGATAGATCAGATACATATCCTTACATAGACCACATCAAAACAAAACAAAACACAAACAAGGATTACCAAAACAAAAGAACAGAGGGTGTCCAAGAATTTTCCTCTAAAGAAGGGTAAGGTTACCTCTACTGCAGACCACACAAAAGGACAAACACAACTCTACTAGACATTTTGGCCACTTTACCAATAATGTCTAGTTAATGAGTACCTATAATGGAGTAGATAGTACACTCTTTTTTTTTTGCGGTACTAGGGATTGAACTCAGGGGCATTCTACCTCCGAGCTACACCCCCAGCCCTATTTTTTATTCTTTATTTTGAAATCGAGTCTCACTAAGTTGCGGAGTGTCTCACTAGGTAGCTGAGGCTGGCCGCAAACCCGGATCCTCCTGTCTCAGCCTCCCAAATGCTGGGATTACAAGAGTGCGCCACCACGCCCGGCTGATAGTACACTCTTAATCTTTATCACTATCACTAAACTATCTAATACTGTATACTCTCAAAGAGTTCATCCTTAAATATTTCAGTACACTGATATAAAATAGTTCAAACATTAAAGATATACTACAATATTCTAAATGCATACTGATATGTAGGTCAATATTAAATTTTTTAACTACAAAAGAAACTAATAATAAAAATGTTATTCTATTAAATTAATATTCAGATAAGTTTTGAGTTTTAAATTTATTATACAAATTAATATTCCATAAACATTAATATAGCACTACATGAAAAATTCAAACAGTACTAAAAAGTATACACAGTGAAAAGTGAAATTCATTTCTTCTCATCAATCCAACAGTTTCAAGGTAATAAAAATTAATAAGGAAAATTCTACCTGTTTCCTCCATGACTGTTTTAGCAGTAGGGCCTAAAAAAACAAACTATAGTTGTATACTGCATACAACTAACCATCTCTGTGCATTCCTTAAGCCTGTCTAGATGTAAAAGATGGGCAAAAATGTTCTAAATGTTTCAATAAAAAATCAGCAATCAGAAGATATTATTTGAGATGAAAGATGGCAATCACAAGTAATCACACAATGTGTCCATCCAATCACAGCCTAGAATTTGGTTTCAATACATATTCTCTGACCTTATGATGAGCTGCATCCAATATAAATTCTGCACGAGTTCCATTATTTTCTGGGCTTCGGTAATCAAATAATGAATTTGTAAGGTATGTAAAACCTTTTGTACTCAAAGTTTCACCACAAATGAAGAAGCAAGCTTCCTGAAAACAAATGTAAAATTTTTAAACAGGAGGAAACATCGTTAGACTCAAAGAAAATAAAACTTTGGGTTTATAACACCCATTTAGCAGTCAACAGAAATCACTAAAATTTGAGATGCTGCAAAAGAGCATGTCCATTTTCAATGCCTTTTTTTAACAAAGAATGTGTGTGTGTGTGTGTGTGTGTGTGTGTGTGTGTGTGTGTCTTTCTCTCACTGGGGATTGATCCCAGGGGCATTCCACCTCTGAGTTACATCTCTAGCCATATTTAATTTATTAGTTTGAAACATGGTTTCACTAAGATTCAAGGGCCTCACTATGTAGCTGAGGCTGGTGGAGAACCTTGATCCTCCTGTCTCAGCCTCCCAAGTACTGGGATTACAAGAATGGGCCACCAGGCCCAGCCAAGAACATTTTAACAAATCAAAAAGAAACCTTGCCTCCCAAATACTGAAATCTCAGTTCTTGAGAGGCTGAAACAGGAGGATCTCAGGTTCAAAGCCAGCCTCAGCAACTTAGTGAGACACACAGAAATTTAGAAAGACCCTGCTTCGAAATAAGAAGTAAAAAGGGATGGAGGTTTAGCTCAGAGGTAGAATGCCCCAGTACTCCTGCCCCACCCCACCTCCAAAAAAAACCCTCTAGGCTGCCATTAAAAAAGAAAGAAGAAACATTTATGAATTGGCATGTATTTGGAACTACTGTCCAGGTGTTAAGTGCTACCAACTGTTAATTCCCCTGAGTTCTATAATCTCTTGCAGGGGAAATACAGAGGAAAACAGTAAAGCTACTCTCTCAAACCAATGACATATACAGTCTAGGAGATTTTATGTGATTAAGCACTTCATTGTCCCTGCACTCTATCCAAAAAAGGGGAGAAAGGAAGACTTTTAACTCACAGTTTCACTTCTATTCATATTCTCTTCAAAATCTTTAACACCCATAATTCCTTTAAGACACATGGCTCTGCAACCTACAAACCCAATCTGGCAGTCAAAAAAAGGTTCTCCCATCATAAGGGCCTGTAAGCGGAAAGGAAACATTAGAACTAAGAACTTGAATTTAATAAAAATGTTCCAGGCATTCTGTGTAGAATTTCTAAATTAGTTAGACATGTTTAAGATTATGGCCTTTCCAAATGTATTCTCCTTAGATCATAAACTCTATGAAAGTAAGAAATATCTTTCTTGTCTCTGTACCTCAAACCTTTGTATGTACATTCACACATATGTACATGTTTTAAAAAAGTGATAAATTAAATGACAGAGTAATTCATGCTGCATCTTACAACAAAATGTTTGTTAAAGGAATAATTATTTCAAACAATACTCATGACTACTAAAATAGAAATACACAACAGTAAATGAAAATATTTTAAGTATACTATCGTGATAAAAAGCATTGATGGTAAATATTAACTTTAAGAACATTCAAAAAATTTTTAAATATGTTCAATGTTGAAAGATTACCTCAATTGTAGTTCCTTCTTGTTCCCAACACAATACTTCTTTAGATTTTACTTTCTGTGGACTGTAATAACTATTCTCAGCTTGCATTTCAGTGAGCTAAGAAATGTAAAAATATTAAGTCAACTAGCATTAGATGGCAATAAACTGTCATTATTATGATGAATTGATGAAAACAAGGCAAATTTTAAGATTCGGGAAATTTAATTATTAAGCAGGAAAACAGGTGCAGTGAAAACAGCTGTAACACATTATCCATGGAATAAAGGTTGAATATGCTAGTCTAAACCTATTTAAATACTACTCTTTTAACTCCTTCTTCTTAATATTGCTTTAAAAGTGAAAGGTATGTATAATAATAATCCTACTCATAAAATAGTTCATATATTCTGCCCCAAATTTACATACATTAAAACCTCAATTAATTTTATTTTCCCTAATACTTGGCTATGCTTAATTTGATCATTTCCATGATTCCTCACTATTTCTAATAATAAAAAAGAAAGCTGTGAAGAAACACAAATAGATTCAACAAAACTCTGTAGTTGCTATGGCCAAGGAAGGCTCATGGGTACTGGTCGAAGCACGTTGCATACTTTATCACACAGGCTCATTCAGTTTGTGTGACAAATATTTCGAGTGCCTGCTAGATAACAAGTACTAATCCAGATACTGACAAAAGAAAAAAACAATATGGTCTTCTGAAATTACATTATTTATATTATAATATCTAGAGAATTTAATGTTTTTTATATGTAGTTCTCTATATTCAACGTGGTACCACAGTATAGATCATGGTACAGAAAAAGAACTCTATAAAAGAACTTTACTCAATTAAAGTCTGGATTTTAAAAGAAATGCAACAATGTTGGCTTCTTAGTTTTAAAAATGTACTGTGATAGTATAAGATAGCCGTAACAATAGGGAAACTGGGATAAGGAGTAGGAGTAGATTCTCTGTACTATCTTGCCTTGTCTGTAATTCTGAAATTATTCCAAAATAAAAGCTTATTTTTTAAAAATTGAGGTATTCTGCTTGAGCTTGCCAATAATTTAGCTACACTTATTCCCATTAAATGGACAGCATTCTTCAACTTTAAATGCAAAGTCAAAGATCACACTTTTAAAAAACCAGTATCTACCTTATGTCAAAGAAAAGATATTGAACTAAAAATTACAATTTTAAGCCTATTACTTTATATTGAGAACTAATTATTCTTATTTTTATAAGTTTTTATGCATTATATTTTTCATATATGCCCTTATTTCTTGGATGTTACTACTACTGGTGTGCTTACTGTTGCATTTTTAAAGTATAATTCTATATGCTAAAACAGTTAAATAAAAATCAATTTTTTAAACCTGATCGCCCTTCAGCTGTCTATGATTACTGAAGAGAAAAAGCAATTAATTGATTAAAAGGACTCAAACATTACAAGAACAATTTTAAACATTATTAGAAAAATGCTACATTTAATTTGGCATGATTTTTGTTGGACTGATATCAACTGTTCAAAATGCTAATGCAGAAATATGACCTTATTTTCTGACTAAAATATGAACCACAAATTAATTCCAAACATTCCTTGAATCCAAGCTGAACCATGAGTTCTAATGTTTTCCTTCTAAATATCAACACATTTCACTTACAGAAATCTTTGAGAAAAATAAATGCTTTAAATTTTTTTAAAAAGATACTGACTAATAACATTGCTTCAAAAGCTTATAAAAGTTTAGTACATAAATGCCTATTCTAACCCAGAAGAATACAATTCTTTTCATTAATAAGGTCATAGAAAATGTACCAGAATAATTTCAAATGTAAAAGTCAACAGGCAAAAATCACTTGAAAATATACTATTAACTATCTTGACTTTCCTCACAAACTTATATTCAAAACAAAGCACCCCAATGTATGTCTGTATCACACTGAACCTCATTATAATGTATATTTGCAATGTACTAACAAAAAACATTTTAAAAGTAATTATTACTTAGGTGCTTTTTGTTCTTTTTGGAAATTTTTTAGGAAAATTCATGATATTTTCATATGAAGTAAGTAAAAATGTTTTTCAAATCAAAACACAGCTGTCACAATTTAACCTGAATCAAAAATAAATAAGAACACATCTTGGAGTCCTAAGACAAAAACGTTAAAGAATTCCTGGTTTGCGGGGAGCATTAAAGCTTTGGAGAAATGACTGTGATCTAGAGGTATAGCTGGCAGAATATGCTGACTGACTGGATGTGGTAGGAGAGGAAAAGATATTCCTAAATATTAAAGTCTGAGCAATTGAGTGGATACTGTTACAATTTTTAATAAAATATAAAACAATGGGAGAAAGGAGGACTAAAGAGAAAAATCAAGAGTTTTGGTTTTGTATATTTTAAATAATTATTAGATGCAAATGACAACACAAAACAGACCATTGAATTCTAAAGCTCAAGGTAAAGACTGAAGGCACATATTTAACAATCTATCTGCATATAATTGATGATCTCATCTTGGAAGCATGTAAATAGGGCCAAAAATGATAGGGTCAAAGACCAAGCATCATATGCCCACATTTCCATGTCAAGTCAACAAAGAAGAGCAACAAAGAAGACTATGTTTAGCACCTGATAAGAAAAACCCAGAGAAAGCAAGTGCAGTAGCACATTACTGTAATTCCACTACTTAAGAGGCTGAAACAGGAGGACCAAAGGCTTGAGGACAGTTTCAGCAACTATTAGTGAGACCATAACTCAAAATTTTTAAAAGGCTGATTGATGGTTTAGCTAGGAAGTAAAATACTCCTGGATTCAATCCCTAATACAGAGAAGAAAGGGGAGGGGAGGGGAGGGGAGGGGAGGGGAGGGGAGACAAAATTTTTAAAGAAAGATGAGTATTCATTCAAACAAAATGTTCATACTTGGAGAAACTCTAGTACATATACATTTGGTACAACATATGTATACAATGTTTACTGTAGGATTTTTCAAAGTAGCAAAAATATGGAACAGGTACCACCTTTCCCTCCTTGTTGCAGTCTTAAATCAACTCCCAGCTAATTCCATTCATTCTACAAAGATTTTGGTCTTGGATTCCCTCCCACATTACCACTGTCATTCTAGGTGATTTCAATACCCATAAAGATGGACACTCCTACAGTCTGATTTCTTGGTTTCTTTACCTCCTCTCCTACAAGGATCTTGCCCTACCTTATCTTCACCATTCACCTTTACTCAAGTAGTAGAATATGACCAGAGAAACATACAACCACAATGATTGATGCCTCTATGAATTCATAATCATAAATGTCCAGTAGGCCTTAGTCCCTAGTAAACACATACAGTATATCCAGAGACCATTTGCTCCTCATCTGTGAAATGACAATTTTATACTGTCTCCAGTTTCCTCAAACCTTAATCCAGAGGATCTGGGTTCAGAGACAGCCTCAGCGACTTAGTGAGGCCCCCCTCAACTTAGTGAGACCCTGTTTCAAAATAAAGAATAAAAAATTGGACTGGGGGTGTAGCTCAGAGGTAGAATGCCCCTGGGTTCCATCCCCAGTGCCACAAAAAAAAAAAAAAAAAGACACTGTATACTCTACCACCTTATCTACCTAATCACTCACATAGGTACCAGATCGCAGTATTTTCTCTACTGCTATCATGAATAAACAATCTATTTTCCCATCAGAGATCATAAGACTCTTTACTTCTACAAGAGATGCAAACCCCTCTCATCAATCTAGAGCATTGCTCCAACATGTATTCCCCTCTTCCACATCTTTAATTTTCTCCTCTTCATTAAATCATTCATATCACCAAATAAACAGGTCGTTATTATAATTCCTATATTTTAAAAATATACATTCAAGATGGGAGTGGTGGCATAATCCCAGCATTTGGGAGGCTGGGATTCACTGTCAGCCTCAGCTACCTAGTGAGGCACTCCGCAACTTAGTGAAACCCTGTTTCAAAATAAAGAATAAAAAATAGGGCTGGGGGTATAGCTGAGAGGTAGAATGCCCCTGAGTTCAATCCCCAGTACTGCAAAAAATAATAATAAATAAATAAAATATAAATTCAACTACATTTTTCCAACCAGCTTTTGGTCTCCAATTTCTCTGCTTCCCTTTATAACAAAAATCTTGAAGGAGTTTTCTGTACCATCAATTCCTCTATTGCCATTTGCACTTTTATAAGTCCTTTTCTTTGCATAGCAAAATATGAAAATTTACCATTTTAGCTATTTGTCAGTGCACAATTAAGTGGCATTAAGTTCACAATGTTATACAACTATCTCCATTATTTCTAGAATTTTTTACCCTCCCAAGCAGAAACTCAGTATGCATTAGGCACTAATTCCCCAATCCCTATCCTCCTGAAACAGAACTCCCAATAATAAACATTTGTTGCATGAATTAAGATACTGTTCAGAGACAGTTCAAGTCTTTTTAAAAGCCCAGGAATAAATAATTCAAATTTCAGGTTGGGTTATATTTGAAAAGAAGGTAAAATATGATCAAAGAAGAACACACAGGGGTGCCAAAAGTACTAGTAACTTTATATTTTTAAAATAAAAGTGTTCACTATTCTTTATAAACATATAAATTATATATTCTATTTTGAATTTACAATGTATATGCATTTTTAATGAAAGAAGTGGTCAAAGAATTTTAAATATTGCAGAAAACAGAAGAGGATCTAGATAAGAAACTTTACTGTCACGGAGTGAAAGTGAGAAAATATATAAATTGTATATAAACAGCCCTTTAGAGACTTTTTTACAAAATGTTGGAAAGGCTGTGAAGAAAACGAAATTCTTATATCCTGTAGTGGTAATGTAAATTAATATAGCCATTATGTCTCAAGAACAGTATGAAGGTTCCTCAAAAATCTAAAAAGAGAACTACCATATGATCCAGCTATCTGACATCTGGTGTATATCCAAAGGAAATAAAACCAGCATACCAAAGAGATTTCTGAACATCCACATCTACTGTGGCTCTATTCACTATAGCTAACATATGGAATCAGCATAGGTGCCCATAAACAGATGAAGAGATAAAGAAAATTTGGTGTGTATATACACAATGGAGTATTATTCAGTCACAAAGAAGGAAATCCTGTCATCTAAAGCAAAACAGATGGAACTGAAGAATATTATAGTAAGTAAAATAAGCCAGAAAGACAGTACCTCATGGTCTCTTTCACAGAACTTCATTCATATGTACAATCAATGCCCACAAATTTTGCTATAAGGAGATCAGAAAAATAAAATAGTAGCTCTCAGGATGCATAAATTCAAAAGAGATTTATGATGTGTACTTTTTATGTGGTACTGGGGATTGAACTCAGAACCTCACACATGCTAGGCAAGTGCTCTCCCACTATCCCATTGTGTTTTATTTTGAGACAGGATCTCACTAAGCTGCCCAGGCCAGCCTCAAACTTCCCATCCTACTGCCTCAGCCTCCAGAGTATCTAGGATTACAGGCATGGGCCACCATACCCAGCTGTGCGTTTGATTCTCAAAGGAAATATTAAAGCATATTTATATGCCAACGGAATGATTCAGCACAGAGGGGGAAAAAACTGTGAAGCTAGTGGAAAAGGCATTAAGAAAATAGGAAGGAATCAAAATTCAACAGAGTATCAATTTTTAGACTCTTCTTTATGTCTGCTGAGCATAAAACAATGTTCAGTTAAACTAGAATCTTACTAAACAAAAAATCATGCACTAATATTGAAAGAAATTATTAACAGCAAGAGAAAGAAACCTACTTTGAAAGTAACAGTTGCCTTTGTGCAGTAAAATCCTATTGAAATAATAGGATCCTTCAACATCTGTGCTTTCTGCTGATGTGTGGTTGATGTAGGATCACTCCCAAGGTAGTCTTCCTCGCCATCATCGTAACTCACAATTGCAGGCACAAACGACCAGGCCCATGATACCCATCCCTGTGACTCCTCATCATCTTGCTGTGAATACAAGTCTTGACCTTTGTACTGAGCAGGATATGGCATATCTATTCTTGTTTCATCTTCAGTACCTATTAGTCAAAATAATGTCATTTTACATTAATCAAGAGGGCCTAACTAAAAAAGCAGGAATGTAAATCTCATAAAAATGTTCTCCCCACACCCTTCTTTCTAATAAAAGGTACCAACAAATCGTGCATTGTTTATTATTATTTGAAATAAACAGATTAGCATTATTACTGTCAATCTTTTTGTAGGTTAATGTAATGTGACAGTACTTTATAAATGGCACATAACTTTAAATGTCTTAAATAAATACAAAGAAGCTAATTCCTTAATATTCACTCAGTATTTTATAAAGGCCTAATAATTTGTCAAAAATAAGGATAATGTGCTTAAACACTGATTTTTCTCAGAAATGTAATACCAGAAAGATCCAAGACACCAAATTAAAAATTATTCAGCAGAAGGTGCCTTGGTGCATACTTGTAGTCCCAGCTACTGTGGAGGATAAGACAGGAGAATCACTTCAGCCCAGAAGTTTGAGGCAAGGAGGAAGGGAATGGGGCAGGGGGATCAGCAGCCAGGCCTGGTGCTCATGTGAAATTCCAGATACTAGGGAGGCTCAGGAAGGAGGACCACAATACACTCATCAGAATAGCAGAAAACAAAATATGCTGATAACACCAAATGTTATAAGGCTATAGAGCAACTGGAACTCTAATTCATTGTTAATGGGAATGTAAAATGGTACAACTACTTTGGAAAAAAGGTCAGGTAGTGCTATGGCTTAGTTAAGTGTCCCTCAAAGGTCCACGTGTAAGACTTGCTCCCCTGTGTAGTGGCATGGGAAAGTGGTGCAACGTTTAAGAGGGGAGTTCTGGTGGGGGAATTTTGGGTCATTGAGAATATCCCTCCAACGGGGTAGTGGGACCCTGTCCCTTTCTCTTTCCTTCGCTTCCTGCCCATGAGGTGAGGTGAGCAGTTTTGCTCCACCACATGCTCTTGCCACAATGTTGCTGCCTTGAGACAAACCCAAAGAAAATTGGGCCATTCAATCATGAACTGAAACCTTCAAAACTGTGAGCCAAAATAAGCCTTTTTTTAGGTTATTTCAGGTAATTTTTAGTGATAGAAAACTAACACAAGTACAGATTCTTTAAAGAACTAAACATAAAATTCTACTCTTAGGTATTTGTCAAAAAAAAAAAAAAGGACCAGCATATGTTTACATGAAAATTGCACAAGAATGAGCTTTATTTATAAGAGCAAAACAATTAGCCAGGTGTGGTGGTACATGCCTATAATCCCCGTACTTGGGAGGCTGAGACAGGAAGATTGCAGGTTTAAGGCTAGCCTCAGAAACTTAACAAGACCCTTTTTCAAAATTAAAATTAAAACAGGGCAGAGGGTATAGCTTAGAGATAGAATAATCCTAGGTTCAATCCCTAGTGCCCTCAGCCCTATAATAATAGCCAAAAACTAGAAACAGCCCCAAAACTAGAAAATCACTGTTCACCAATGGGGAAATGGCTAAATAAACTATGGTATATTATATGGCATATTCAGACAATATTCTTAGCAATAAAAAAGGAACAACTGACACACTTTAACAAGAGTTCCAAAATTACTATGTTTAGCGAAAGAAGCTTCTCACAAAAGAATATCTACTGTATGATTCCATTTATATGTAATTCTAGAATCAACAAAAGTAATCTATGGTTTAAAAAAAAAAATTAGAACAGTAGTTTCCAGAGCAGAGGCAGGCCAGTGGAAGGGAGCCTAGAAAGGAGCATGAGGAACTCTTAGAGAGGTTAATGATCTGTATCTCTATACGTGTTTTCAGCACACAGGTGCAGCTAGCTCTCAAAAACCAATGAACAAGCCAGGAATGGAGGTGCACACCTGTAATCCCAGTACTTAGGAGGCTGAGACAGGAGGATCACAGTTTCCAGCATAGCCTCATCAACTCAACAAGACCCTCACAGCAACTTAGAGAAACTCTGCTTCAAAATAAAAAATAAAATAGGGCTGGGGGCATTGTTCAGAGGTAGAATGCCCTGGGTTCCATTCCTAGTACCAGAAAAGAAAACAAACTGAATGATATATTTAAGATTTATACATTTTGTTTTGTAAATTTAACCTTCAAATAATAAAAAGACCTATTAATAAACATTAACTCTAGCTAAGATATGCAGCTGAAGTCTAGGGATAAAGTATACCTAATGACTGTAATTTATGTTGAAAAACACTTTAAACATTCATTGCATTTAAAAATATAAAAAAGAATATTAGATGGATAGAAGACATGTGTTGTAGCAAATTAACAAAATGGTAGGATCTAGCCAATGAGTACTTAAGTGTGATGTGTACAATAACTCAGTTTTTTTGAACATCTGAAATTTGTCATATTGGAAATAAAATCAATGGAGCACATTCCATTGCTAGGTTTTCTTCTGGGTGTTAGACACTGTTTTTGGCTCAAGTTCACCATCTAACAGGAATTCAATGTCTAATGTGAAATAAAGGTATACTTATTTAAAGTAACTTATTAATGTTGTTCTCTATGCTTTTTGTCAAGGTAATATTGTTAATTATATAAAATTTCAATACAATAAAATCCACCCTTTAAAAGTATACAATTCAGTGGGTTTTAGTATAGTAACAACATTGTGCAACCATCACCACTATCTAATTTTAGAACATTTCATCAGCCCCCAAAGAAATCTACCCATGTGCAGCCATTACCTCTTTTCCCTAGGTCCTGCTTACAGATCTACTTTCTGCCTCCATAGAATTGCCTCTTCTGGACATTTCATATGAATGCAATCATTCAATCTGTATTCCTTTTTGACTGACTGCTTTGCTTAATGTTATCAAGGTGCATTCACATTGTAACATACATCAATGTTTCATCCTTTTGTTTGACTGAATAATATTCTAATGTATAGATATGCCCCAATTTGTTTACCCAGTCATCCAGTGATAAACATTTAGGTTGGTTCCAGTTTGGGGCTATAATGAATAATGCTGCCATGAACATCCATGTACAAGTTTTAAGATGTACCTATTAAGACTTTTAATATATACCTAGGAGTGAAATTACTAGGTTTTAATGGTATCTAAGTTTGATTTTTTAAAGAACTGCCAGATTGTTTTCCACAACAAATACACCATTTTACATCCCCACAAGCAGCATATACGGATTCCAATTTCTCTACATCTTTACCAACACTTTGTTGTTACGTGTCTTTTTAATTACAGTCATCCTAGAGGCTGTAAAGTGGTATCTCACTGTGATTTTGATTTGAATGCCTCTTGTCATTGATGATGTTTAGCATTTTTTCATGTGCTTATATGCCGTTTGTTTATCTTAATAGAGTTTACTTGTTCATTTTTAAATTGGGTTATTTGTCCTTATGTTGTAAATTCTCTTCTCTCAAACTTCCACCTATGAAAATTACTCACTTTCTTAAAGCATTTCCTGAATCACAGGACCAATATCAAGTCAAAACCCATTGTTCCTGTCATCATTTTTCTACTTCAGATCATCCACATGTCTATCATTCCACAATTGTACCATACATCATACATGGTTAACTGTTCAGACGTCTGTCTGCCCCCATTTGATCTTAAGTGAAGGAGACATATTTCTTTGATTTCATTTCCATAATGCCTTCCATACAGTAGGATTTAGTAACACTGTATTGTAAATGAACTAAAAAACTGAGTTAACCCACTTATTATTCTTCAATGAGGCATACATTTCACTAATTAATAATACTAAATAACAGAATAAATTAGGAAATGGAGAGCATTTGCAGAAAAATTAGCAATACTTTCATTTACTAGGAAAATTTAAAGTTGAACTAATTTAAATACACATGTAAATATATATATATTCTGAACATGTATACCCGAAAAAAGAAAATCAAAATAGTATTCAGCATGAAGAAATCAGAATAGTGCCAAACAACCAAAATAGAATCATTTCATCACATTAGAATACTGTATAACTCAATTCAATGTATTTTTTAAAGTTTCTCAGTGGGGAAAATACTTTTTAAGAACAACAGTACTAAATTAAGATTTTGTTATACTTACCTGTACTGTTTCCTAACAAATCTTTATTGTGACAAATAGGGTCTTCTGTTTCACCATCTTTAAAATTGCCTATTTCTCCATAATAAAGAGCAATCCCAAGTTGCATTATACGTATAAACATAGGCAATTGTTGATCTGTGATAGAAAGTTTCAAACTCTCTACTAAGGTATGAATCTGTATTTCGGGGGGAAAAAAAAAACCACATTTAAAGGAAATACCTTTTAAGATAAACAGATGAATTTAAAAGCCTTAAAAATAGAATATCTTTTTTACTGTTGTTTGTGATACTGAAAATTCAAACACAGGCACTCTACCACTACATTCCCAAAACTTTCTATTTTTTATTTTGAGACAGAATCTCACTAAATTGCCCAGGCTAGCCTCAAATTTGAGATCCTCCTACCTCAGTCTCTCAAGGACTTGGATTACAGGAGTGTACCCCCATGCTCAGATAATAGAATATCATTTTTAAAACACTAAATTACCAAACATTTTTAAAAATTAAGCAAAAGTAACATTTACTTTAAAATTTTAGGAATTAAACAAATTTTGCTATGACCAGTGAACTTTAGATAGATGGATTAAGCCAAATACTATAGATATGAATAAAATTAATAATCAGAAGATATATTCACATTATTTCCAGATAACTGTTCCATAAGAAGTTATATAAACAAATACCTAAAGAGTATGACAGTAACTCTTCCTCCCAAAAAACCCCAGCAAGATCTCTTTCAAATCCAAGACTAATAAGTTTCATGACATCATTTTAGTAAAACTTTACTCTTTCCAGTTTTATTAACCTAAAAGAATATATATATACATCCAAAAACCATATGTTAAAAGTGAGTAAAAGACTGTAACTATGAAATTATGGAAATAAAAAAAATTTTATTGTCAAATATGAAAAATCAAGTGAAATATGGGTTTAAGACAAATTTTAAATATATTTACACATCTATTTCAAATTTATGACATGAATCAATTATAAGAAAAAAATAAGATTAATTACTACCAAATAGAATATATAGCATTCAAAGTTCTCTTTAAAGAAAGAGACATCAATGGAATATAAACACTGCTTCAGTGTAATGGTTTCCTGCTGTTATATAAACATGGAAGAAAACCAATTAAGCCATAAAGTCAAGTCTCTTAAAAGGTTTATTTTGACTAACTGCTATTTGAGTGTCTATGAAACATGAAAAAGAATTAATGGTAATCATATTTTTAGGGTTCAAGGCACAAAAAAATTTAGATATGTATATGGGAGAAACAAAGTATGATGTTTCAAATACAAGAACAGGTTTCTTAAAACCAACCAAAATATCATATACAGAATAAACCATGAAGAATTTAAAAGGGGAGGGGGGAGTATGTAGGCCTGTAACTTTTTCTTAATTAAGATTCCTCAGTCACTTCCTTTTAAGCTCTATATTGCATTAATACCACCAGTGACAAGCAGTTTTAGCAAAACCAATAATAAACAAAGAATCTATCCTTAATATATGTATTAAATGTACTTTAAAATCTGTAAGAAATGATAAATCCTCAGTAGAAGAATGGACAAAGAACGTGAATAAATAATTCAAAGAAAAATCAAATGTCTTCAAAAATCCAATTTATTAATAAGTAAATGTCCATTGATTCATGTTATATTTTGCTTAATAAGCTGGCAAGTTATTAAAATATGATCATATTATGGGCCCTCCCCTTAATGTTCATGGGTGCATATACAGATTAAACCTTTTTGGAAAGAATTTTGCAATACAAATTAACAGTCCTTAAAGTTTAAATGCATTAATAAGATATTTACAACTACAAGAATCTTTCCTAAGTAATTACTCAGAGATGTGGCCAAAGAGTTACACAGAGACTTTCAATCCTCTGAAAAAAATGCAAAGAAAATTTCAAAAAATAAAATGTTAAATTATGAACCCATATGATCCCTCATAAATGTCAAAATCCTCAGGACACACTTTATACAAAAGATAGAAAATTTTAAAAGTCTCCCCCAAAATATAAGCCAATAAATTCAAAAGCCACTTAAGCATATGTGAAATGTTTTAAAAAATAATTAGAGTATCTGGGACATTTGGAAAAATCCTATGTCTTTAAGGTGACCAACGAGGTTAACATTCATTTAACACATGTTCCAAAACCTCAAATTGGAAGAATGATGGGTCTAACCAAAAATGACAAATATTACATCACAGTATTATTAATAAAAAGCTCAAAAATGTACCCCAGAGGAGCATAACATAATGGTGTCTTGTATGTGGTGATTGTCAGTCAAAAACCATGAATCAGTCAGGCGTGGTGGCACAGGCCTGTAATCCCACTACCTGGGAGGCTGACACAGGTGGATCACAGGTTCACAGCCAGCCTCAGCAACTTAGTGAGGCCTTCCGCAACTCAGTAAGACCATGTTTCAAAATAAAGAATAAAAAATAGGGCTAGGGATATAGCTCGAATATAGACTGCCCCTGGGTTCAATCTCCAGCACCACACACACACACACACACACACACACACACACACACACACACACACATATATACATATGTTCAACATCATTAGCAATCAGTGATATGCAAATCAAAACTACATTGAGATTCCAACTCCAGTCAGAATGGCAATCATCAAGAATATAAACAATAATAAATGCTAGCAAGAATGAGGGGGAATAGGAACTCATACACTGTTGGTGGGAGTATAAATCAGTACAACCACTATTAAGGTCAGTATGGAGGTTCCTCAAAAGGCTAGGAATGGAACCACCATATGACCCAGCTATACCACTCCTCAATATCTTTTAAGAAGAATTAAAGTCAGAACACAGCAGTGATACATGTATAGCCATTTTTATAGCAGCACAATTCACCAGAGACAAATTATGGAACCAGCCTAGGTATCTGTCAACAGATGAATAGATCAAGAAAATATGATGTATATACACACAATGGAATTCTACTCAGCCATAGGAGAACAAAATTATGTCGTTTGCAGGAAAAGGGATGGAACTCAAGAATATTATGTTAAGTGAAATCAGCCAGTCTCAGAAAGTCAAGAGTCGTATGTTTTCTCTTGTATCTAGAAACTAGAGACAAATAGGAAATAAAACGAACTTCAGATAAATGAGGAGAGAAACCAGTAGAATAGTAGAAGAGGGTTGGGGGAAGAAAGTGAGGAGGAGAAAAAGGAGAACTGACAAAGGAAACAGTTCAAATAATGTTAAGTCCGATCACCAATCTCACTGACACATACAGGGAGGGAAGAGTGAGGCAGAGTGGAGAATAGGCTGGGTCAGGGAAGGAAACGCACCAGTGCCATACACATGAATGTTTGTATTACTTTGAACCTCACTATGATGTATAATTACAATGCATCAAAAATATATTTAAAATTTAGTTAAGAAAATCCCAAGTCATTGTGTGAATTCTTCTTCGGAAAAATTGATAGAAAGATAATGTTCAGAAAACTGTTAAATAATGAAAGATGAGAGGATTTACGCTTACATACAAACTATATATATTGAAAATGCAAACCACTACCTCGGAAAACAACAAATTATCTCATGTATGAAAGGACAGGTTCTGAAAAACACCCATGCTCTAAAATTTTAATTACATTTTGACATCATGGATCAAAAGCTAAAACTTTTTGAAATTAAGTTAGCATATTAAGCTAAGAAAGAGAAGAATAATAACTATCTTTATCTGATCATAATATAGGAATTATAAAGATTAAAATATACATTACTGATAATCATTTCACTGTGGTCATAAATACATACTGTATATATAGTACTAGAGATTGATAAGATCTCTACTTAGATAAATACTAATAAACAGCTAGATAAATTTAAAAAGTAAATTATAGGTACACAAAATAAAAAGTTGCCTCCAATATATCTCTTCTAGAATATATTATACAAAAAGTTATAAAAATTATAAATACAGAAAAAAATCTTTTACAAAAAATGGCATATATACTTATGAGGTTAATTTCTTCTTTGATTTTAATAATAATCAGCATGTACAAAAGCCCATCAACAAAACAGAGACATGAAACTTAATTACAAGAGATACCTACTTTAATAACAGATGGCATCTTGGAATTTAGGTTATCATATGTAAAATGCAGACGAGTTCTGAAGGAACATTTGTACAGTAAAGGATCCTGGTAAAATTCTATTTTACCACTGGCATTTCGTTTATCAAGACAAACTGTACAGTCAGAAAAATTGATAACCTTTCTCAGCACCAGATCAGTTGCTAAAAACAAAAGAAAAACATTTTAAGTAAAAAAGAAAATTAGAAGGAAAAGGCAACTATAATTTATTAGTATACATACTAATAAAAATAATAGCAGCAAACAAGATTCATGGATCATAGCCAATATGATGGCACATACCTATAATCCCAGTACTTGGGAGGCTGAGACAGGGAGAATCACAGATTTAAGGTCTCTTAGCAATTTAGTGAGATCCTGTTTCAGAATAAAAATTAAAATAGCATTGCAGTTGTAGCTCAGAGGCAGAATGTCCCTAGGTTCAACTCCTAGTACCACTACCCTCCTCCCCCCAAAAATTCATGGAGCATCTTTTAGCACCTGTTACCAATCCCCTCATTATCTCCCACCCCAAACCTAATCATTCACTAACCTACTTTCTATCTATACAGAATTGCAAATTCTGAACAATCCATATAAATGGAATCTATAGTATGTGGTCTTTCTGGTTTCTTTCACTTAGTGTAACTTTTTCAAGATTCATCCAAGTTGTTTCATGTAGTAGTACTTCTTTTTAATAGATCTTTTTTGAAAGGAAGTAAATGATAGGACTGAGGTAGAGTACTTGCCTACCATACATACGGCCCTGAGTGCAATCCCCAATCCACCACCAAAATTAATGATAAAATTTAAGGAAGTGGTTAAATCCAGGAGGAAGCAAGAGGGTGGGATGGGAAAACCACATTGGTTGGGTAACCTACTATTAAATATTCTACTTATTCTCACTATACTATTTTATAACAAATTTATGTTACATAAATTCCCTTGTCAATATCAAATGTTACATTAAAAGTGAATGAAAAGGAAAATAATGTCAACCACAGAGAACATAAGTAAAATAATATGAATAAATAATAGTTATTAAGTTTATAGAATTATACAATAGTCTTTTTTAGGTAAACAGAGGAATGCAGCAACTAATAGTTAAAAAAGAGGCTTCAGGATAATGAAAAAATTCCAAATGTGCTCTAGAATATACAAGCCTAAAATATAAACCAATCAGATATATTATTTTGTTATTATCAAGCTATATAAAAGCAACATGCTCCTTCAAAAAGATAAAAAATTTAAAGTAAATGTCATCTAATCATTATTGCTACAACACATGACAATGTAAAATATTACCACATCTGGAACAACCAAGTATGAGATAAGAAGGAATAAAATTTAAGAACCTTCAAAAACAAGTCTAGGTTTTCTTAATCTAGGGTCTTATTAACCTCTTGCATTTATATGCTCAAGTTTGTATATGTGTATTTTTTCCCACAATAGAGGCATAAAAAAAAAAAAAGGATAAAAAAATGAAAGTAACTGTTTCATTTATGGAAATTTATACATTATTTTCTTGATATTTACTCACCAGAAATATCCATGAATGCCCGATCCCATAATTCGCCCACTGTATAGCATTCTGCAGAAGTGATATTGACTGAAAGAACAATATCATCTTCAACATATTTTAGTATGAGGTTATTTATAACAATGTTTACATTATTTACAACTCGTCTAATCAGACTCTGCACGTATCCTAGAAAGGAGGAAAAAGAGTTCAATTAGCCACAAGTCTATCATAAAATAATTATATCTTAAAATGCTATTAAATTTATAATGCATATAAAAGGTGGGTATTAATATTTTGCAAAAAAGAAACTGAGTCTCAGATAGGTTAAAATACTTGTCAAAACAACACAGTTAATAAGGAGCCAATCCAACTTAACAAAAACTTTTATCAAGATGTTCTATAATGAAGCATGCAGGTACTAAGGTAAACCACAAAACCTATCTTTTTATTAACATAATATTAAATCCCATACAATATTATAATACAGGTACTTTGGGTGGTTTCTGCTTACTTTATGAACATTCTTTAAAGTGCAGCAATATTGCTATATGTCAACTATACATTATATTAGAAGATGAGCTTCTTTTTGAACCAGCTACCATCATCCTCTTACTTGTTTACCTATAAAAGTATCCAAAAGATATATCTGAGGGAAGAAGATAGGGGAAACATGACCATCCTAATGGACTCAACCATATTTACTTAATAACCTGTAATATTGAAACAGAGAAAGGAGAGAATATGAATGAAGAAGAAATAATGGACAGGAAGTGTTAAAAGATTTAAAGAACAATACAAGGAAGAGGACCAGAAAAAAAGTATGTAAGAAGAGGAAATGGACTGTTTTAAAAGGATGAGAACACAGGGAAAGAAACTGAAATATGGTTTTCAAGAATTCAAAACAACATAAGTAATTAGTGAATATTCTTTTTCTCCATAGCTTGCTTATAATCTTCAAACATTTTCTTTTCACTTCATACTACTGTGGAATATCCATAATCTCACAAGTTTCCCACACAAGATATATATGAATACATTACTGAGGAATTTATCAAAAGTAGAAACAAAACTAATAAAATATAAATAATGTTTTAAAGACAGGAGAAAGATAAAAATTTTTCACTGTACTCAAATGTAATTTTCATTATATTCAGTTGAGTTCTTTCAAGAAATAACCCCACATTTTTATTCATATATGATGTGTGTATATGTGTGTATGTGTGTGTTGGTTACTGTGGACTGAAACTAGGGGCATTCTACCTCAGAGCTACACCCCCAACCCTATTTAATTTATTATTTTGAAACAGGGTCCTGCTATGTTGCCCAGGCTGGCCTTGAACCTGTGATCCTCCTGTCTCTGCCTCCCTGAACTGGAATTACAGGCATATGCCACCACACCCAGCTCATGTTTATATTCTATAAACCAGAACTTCATTGAACAAAATCAAATCAACCTCTGACAGTAAATGACATTAAAAACACCTACACTTAAGCCTGCTGGGAAAAAGCTTATTTAAATCTATTCAACCATAGCATGTTTGCAAAAACCAGCTATTTCATTTATTCCCAATGGATGCAAATAGGAAAGAAAAGTAATACAATTTAGGCTCAAGATTTACTTAAATATATGGAAACTATTAGGCAGCTTTCATAGTACTAGTTATGTGATAAAATTAACATACAAAATGTTAATAAGTTTAAAGCAACAAACACTTTTATGAGGGTGAATATTAAAGTAATTCTCAATGAATCAGACTTTCAAATAAAATTTTAAATATAAAAATGTTCAACCTTTTAATACATACTCCATATTCTTACTACTCAACATAAACGTTTAAAAAATAAATGTTTCCAAAAGGTCAGGCAGCATGACTAATATCAGTTTTCCTAGTTCTGAAAAATCAATCCTCAATAGGGAACTCATAAATACTACTTAAGAGTTCATGAGGTTTCTTTTTTGTTTTTTGTTTGTTTGTTTGTTTGTTTTGTTTTTTTTTTTTGCGGTACTGGGGATTGAACTCAGGGGCATTCTACCTCCGAGCTATACCCCCAGCCCTATTTTTTATTCTTTATTTTGAAACCGAGTCTCACTAAGTTGCGGAGTGCCTCACTAGGTAGCTGAGGCTGGCCTCGAACCCGGATCCTCCGGTCTCAGCCTCCCGAATGCTGGGATTACAAGCGTGCGCC
>PVLC010026162.1:0-22966 GCA_004027655.1 Graphiurus murinus | reverse complement strand
AAAAAAAAAAAAAAAAAAAAAAAAAAAAAAAAAGAAGAGGCTCACATGCCACATAATAATCAAGTTGACCAATGTAGAGGCTAAGGAGAGAATTTTAAAGACAGCAAAAGTAAAAGGCCAAGTGACATTTAGAGGCAAACCAATTAGAATCATTCCAGACCTCCCAAATCAAGTCATAAAAGCCAGGAGAGGTTGGAGTAACATATTCCAAACTCTGAAAGAAAACTCTCTCTTAAAATTGACGAGAATATAAAAACCTTTCATGACAAACAGAAACTGAAAGAATTTCTGTCTTCCAAACCAGCACTAGAGAAACTACTTAAAGAGATTAGCTATAAAGAAGAACTAATGAGTAAATGTCAGAACCAGAGAAACAATAATTTCCAGGAAGCAAACAAATAAGCAAAGAAGAATAAACTCCACCAAAAACAGAAGTCAAAACTCAAAATGTTAGGAATTAAAAATCATCTCTCAAGCTGGGGGTGGTGGCGCACGCTTGTAATCCCAGCATTCGGGAGGCTGAGACCAGAAGATCCGGGTTCCCAGCCAGCCTCAGCTACCTAGTGAGACACTCCGCAACTTAGTGAGACTCAGTTTCAAAATAAAGAGTAAAAAATAGGGCTGGGGGTATAGCTCGGAGGTAGAATGCCCCTGAGTTCAACCCCCAGTACCGCAAAAAAAAAAAAAAAAAAAAAAATAATCATCTCTCAATAATCACACTGAATATAAATGGTCTCAATTCCCCAATAAAAAGGCACAAGGTGGCAAAATGGATCAAAACCCAGAATCCATCTATATGCTGCCTACAAGAAATACACCTTACAAGCAAAGACTCCCACAAGTTAAAGGTGAAGGGCTGGAGTAAGATAATCCATGCCAATGGAACCCGAAGACAAGCAGGAGTAGCAACCATGATATCAGATGAATTAGACTTCAAGCCTAAGCTTATCAGAAGAGACAAAGCAGGTCAGTTTTTTTACTAGTAAAAGGAACAATCCAGCAAGAGGAAATAACAATTATCAACATCTATGCCCCAAATGCAGGTGCAGCCACTTTCATAAAACAAACTCTGCATGATATAAAGACACACATAGATCCCAATACACTATTACTAGGAGACTTCAATACTCCTCTTATATCTCTAGACCGTTCTTCTAAACAAAAGATCAGTAGAGATGCCTCGGACCTAAAGAATACCATAAACCAAATGGACCTATTAGACACATATAGACTCTTTCACCCAACTACAGCTGAATTCACATTTTTCTCAGCTGCATATGGAACCTTCTCCAAAATAGACCACATTCTGGGGCACAAAGAGAGCACTGGCAAATTCAAAAAATGCAACATAATTCCCTGCATCTTCTCAGACCACAATGAAGTGAAACGAGAAATAAATTCCAAGAAGAGCCAAAGTAACCATGGAAACACAAGGAGGCCGAACACCACATTGCTGAATGAAGATTGGGTCATAGAAGAAGTAAGGGGAGAAATTAAAAAATTCCTAGAAGCCAATGAAAACAGAGACACAACATATCAAAACCTCTGGGACACCCTAAAGGCAGTACTAAGAAGAAAATTTATAGCACTGAATGCCCACATAAGAAGAACAGAAAATCACCAAATAAATAACCTAATAACACAGCTCAAAGCACTTGAAAAACAAGAACAGTCTAACCCCAAAGCCAGTAGAAGACAGGAAATCATGAAAATGAGAGCATAAATTAATGAAATAGAGAATAAAAAAGCAATACAGAAAATCAACAAAACCAAAAGCTGGTTTCTTGAAAAAATAAACAAGATAGATAAATCATTGGCCAACCTAACGAAAAAAGAGAGAATCAACCCAAATTACCAAAATAAGAGACAAAAAAGGCAATATTACCACCGAAAGTATGGAAATATAGAGGATAGTCAGAAACTATTTTGAAAAACTATACTCCAACAAAATGGAAAATCTAGACGAAATTGACAATTTCTAGACACATATAACCTTCCTAAATTGAGTCAAGAATATATAGAAAACTTAAACCAACCAATAACAATCAAAGAGATAGAAACAGCAATAAAGAGTTTACCATAAAAAAAAAAGCCCAGGGCCAGATGGTTTTCCAAGTGAATTTTATAATACATTTATAGAAGAGCTAATCCCAATACTCCTCAAGCTATTCCGGGAAATAGAAAGAAACGGGACCCTCCCAAACACATTCTATGAAGCCAACATCACATTAATGACAAAGCCAAATAAAGATAGCTCAAGAAAAGAAAACTATAGGTCTATATCATTGATGAGCTTAGATGCAAAACTCCTAAACAAGATATTAACAATACACATTCAAAACCACATCAAGAAAATTATACACCATGATCAAGTTGGGTTCATCCCAGGGATGCAAGGCTGGTTCAACATACGAAAAACAATCCATGTAATACACCACATAAACAGAATCAATTGATGCTGAAAAAGCATTTGACAAGATATAACACCCATTCATGATAAAAGCACTTCAGAGAATTGGAATAGAAGGAACATACTTCAACATCATAACAATATACAATAGGCCCACAGCCAATATCATATTAAATGTAGAGAAACTACAAGAGTTCCCACTAAAAACAGGAACAAGATAAGGATGTCCATTATCACCTCTTCTGTTCAATATAGTACTTGAGACTCTAGCCAGAGCAATAAGGCAAGAGAAGGAAATCAAAGGGGTAAAAATAGGGATAGAAGAACTAAAACTATCCCTTTTTGCAGATGACATATTATACTTAGAAGACCCAACAAACGCAACCAAAAAACTTATAGAATTGATGAACAAATTCAGCAAAGTGTCTGGATACAAAGTCAATCTTAAAAAATCAGAAGCTTTTCTGTACATCAACCATAAATCCACTGAAAAAGAAATCCAGCAAACAATTCCACTCACAATAGAACCCTGAAAAATAAAATACTTAGGGATAAACTTAACCAAGGAGGTGAAAGACCTCTATAAGGAAAATTATAAAAAGCTGAAGAAAGAAATCGATGAAGACCTTAGAAGATGGAAGGATCTACCATGCTCTTGGATAGGCAGAATAAATATCATCAAAATGGCCATCCTCCCAAAACTGATTTACCGATTCAATGCAATACCCATGAAATTACCAAGGATGCTCCTCACAGACATAGAAAAATCAGTCCTTAAATTCATCTGGAAAAATAAAAAGCCCAGGATAGCCAAAGTAGTTCTTAGCAACAAGAACCATGCAGGAGGTATCACAATACCTGACTTCAAACTCTACTACAAAGCCACAGTAATAAAAACAGCATGGTATTGGCACAAAGACAGACACACAGACCAATGGAGCAGAATAGAAGACTCAGAAACAGACCCACATGCTTACAGTCAACTGATTTTTGACAAAGGAGCCAAAAATATACACTGGAAAAAAGATAGTCTCTTTAACAAATGGTGTTGGCAAAACTGGTTAACCATATGCAGGAAAATGGAAATAAACCCCACTTTCTCACCCTGCACGAGTCAATTCAAAATGAATTAAAGACCTGGAAGTCAGGCCAGATATCTTGCAGCTCCTTGAAGAGGGCATAGGTCCAACACTTTAACACATATGCCAGGTAAAAACTCTCTCAACAAGACCCCAAAGAAACAAGTAACTCAAAGGAAGATCAATACATGGGATTGCATTGAATTGAAAAGCTTCTGTGCAGCAAAGAAAGCTAACAAGATCCTTAACAGAGAATGCACAGAGTTGGAGAAAATATTTGCTAGCGACTCTTCCAATAGAGGACTAATATCTAGAATATACAGAGAACTCAAGAAACTCACAGCTAAGAAAACAAATAACCCAATCAAAAAATGGGCAAAGGATCTAAATAGACACTTCACAAAAGAAGAAATACAAATGGCCAATAAATGTATGAGGAAATGTTCTACCTCATTAGCAATCAGAGAGATGCAAATCAAAACTAACTTGAGATTTTACCTAACCACAGTTAGAATGGCAATCATTAAAAACACAAACAACATCAAATGCTGGTGAGGGTGTGAAGAAGTGGGAGCCCTAATACATTGTTGGTGGGATTGCAAATTAGTGCAACCACTTTGGAAAACAGTATGGAAGATCCTTAGACAAATAGGAATGAACCTACCATATGATCCAGCAATACCACTTCTGGGTATCCCAAAAGAATGGAAACCAAATTATCAGACCAATGCTTGTATATCTATGTTTATAGCCGCACAATTCATAATTGCCAAATTATGGAATCAGCCATTATGTCCATTGTGTACATATTCCATAGTTTTGTGAATGGACCACAAAACTATGGGATATGTACACAATGGAATTTTACTCAGGCATAAAGAAGAACAAAATCATGTCATTTGCAGGGAAATGGATGGAACTGGAAAACATTATGTTAAGTGAGATTAGTCAGTCACAAAAAGTAAAAAATTATATGCTCTCCCTAATATATGAAAGCTAGGGAGAAAGTGTGTCATAAGAGGCACTCTAAATGAAGAGGAGAAACCTTAGATGAGCAAAGAAGGTGACTTAACTGAAGGTGATGGAATAGGGGGAGGGAAACACCCTAATGCACATGATGTACTTTCACAATCACATCACAGTCAATCACTGAACTGAACTTGAGAAGGAGGGAGGGAAGGAATGGGGCAGCAATTGGGGAAGGGTTAAATGAGAGATGTGTGCATGTATGCCTTTACTAGCTTGTACCTAACAAAGATATGTGATTACAATGCATCAATAAAAAAAGAAAGAAAGAAATAAATCTATTACCCTCTTCTGGTTTGAAACTCCTTCTGACTATCTCTGCTTAAATGCAGAGTATCACATCTACAAATAAACTCATTGTATTACCTCAAATTTTCTCTTCAGAAGTTTTTTTTTTAATCTCAGTAAACAAATTACATATGGGAAGAAGCTTTTCTTCCTACGATATCAACAGTGAATGGAAAAATTGTCTAGTGAACAGTAGTTGCTCAATGTTTGACTGAATGATTGAATTAATGATGCCATGTATGATAAATAACATCAAATTTATAGAACAGGGCATTTAGAAGCATATGCAGTAAGATAGTAAGAGTCTATGTAAATGATCCTAATGTAGTAAAATTAGGGTAAGTCTTTAATGATAAGTATGAGTTAGAGAGGAAAAGAGTTAATCAAGCACACAATTTCTTGTGCTAATTTTCTTTTTGCTTAAAATATCAGGAGTCATTTCTGTACTGCATTCTAAATGATATAGTAATGTGTCTGTGAAAGGCTGCATTTTAACAATAGAAACATTAATAAAAATAAAGAGGAAGACTCAAAATTTGGGAACATAATTAATCTTTTTGGGAGCAAGTTATCAAAACTTTGGCAATGGTTTTCAGGACATTCATGACCTACTTGGAAGGAGAAATTTAGAGCAGGTTTATTCATGTTTATTCAATACATTTTTGACTGGAAATATGTTAATTTTTAAAATATATGATTTTATTGGTGAATTGTAGTTACATGTTATAGTGAGAGTCAAAGTGATACAATCATACATGCACATAGCACTTGTGATTTCCTTCAACCACTTCCCCATTCATGTTAGTGAATTGGTACTGATACCTTCATATATTAACATAAAATTATTTGATCTGTTTCTTCCTCGGGGGCCTCCTTTCCCCCTTTATCTTTTCTCTCCCCTCTCTTCTTTGTCTATTCTACTGGTCTCTGCATTTATCTGAAGTCCTTTTAGTTTCCTACATTCTCTCTAGCTTCTACATATGAAAGAAAACATACGGCCCTTGACTTTCTGAGCATGGCTGATCTTACTTAATATAATGTTCTCAAGTAGAATCCATTTTCCAACAAATGACATAATTTTGTTCTTTTTTATGGCTGAATAAAACTCCTGTGTATGTATATACCACATTTTCCTTATCCATTCAGCTATTGATGGGCATGTAGGTTGGTTCCATGATTTGATTATGGTGAATTGTGCTGCTATAACCATGGATATGCATACCTCACTATAGTATTCTAACTTTTTCATATAAATGTATATTATCTAGTCTCTTTAATATACAGACAGAGATCATGAGTTTGTAAGAAATGGAGATAGGTAGCAATGGATATCCATAAATAGAGTTATTCTGGATTTAGTAGACAAGCTCTTTAAACTGACATTTGGCCAACATTGAGTGGAAAACTCTAGGTTTTGGTTTCTAAGTTTCATGTTTGAAGGTAATGGTGCATCTCATGTCAGAAATATTTTTTTAGCTAAAAAGTAATTCATTAAAGTTAGGAGAGAAAACTGGATAGAACAATACAGTGTTAACAGCTGTAATATGCATGTGCATGCATATGTGCATGTCTGCATATTCCTTCAGTATTTGTCTCTAGTATGATAATTACTGAAGATGAAACACTTTCAGGTCTGTGTCACACACATTAATTGCCCCCATTGCTCCCAGGAATGAAGTCTTCAGAGACACAGCCATATAGTCTAGGGATAAGTAATGATGGAAAATAGAGAGATTTGAGACATATTTTAGTGTCAGAGTGGACCTTTGTAAAGAAAAGCACTGAAAGGTGCTTTACTGAGGAGGCGACCTTTCACATCACTCAGGTGCATTTGGGATATTGGGGGATGGGCATGGTAACAGAGTGTGAACAGTAACTTCTTTATTACCCCTCAATGTCTACTATTTTATATGTAGATAAGAAAAAGAGCTTAATTCTCTCTGATTATTCTTTACAAACATGTTTCCTCTTACATAAACCTTATTAAGATTAGGATAAAGAATTTTGGGGGGTCATTTTTATTTTGCAAATTATCTTCAAGAGGATTAGATTTGTAACAGAGAGGAAAATGGGTAAAGTTTCTTTTAAGACTATAGCAATCATTTGGATGATTTTCTTGTTTATATTCTCTTTCACACAGATCAATTTTAGCACATCTTCAACTATTGTGTGTGACTTGTAGAAGAAGAAATCTTTGTAAGTAGTGACTAATTTCATAAAATTCATATATATTTCATAAAATATAATATTCAGAGTAAAAAGAAAATAATGGACTGGGCATCAGATGGGATTTGGGAGCTGGCCTAAGGCAAGAGTGTGAGCTGTCCTCAGAGCTGAGCTGCTGTGTGGAGCGGTGTTTTCCTTCTGTGAGGGTCCCAGGCAGAAGAACATCTGTGGGGAATGGAAAAGTAAGGCTTGCTGTTCTCCCTTGTTCTCCTCCCCTGTCCCTTGTGTGGCATTTAATAACCACTGTTGATTGTAAAGAAGGAGACTAGGTTTCTACTTTCAACATCTTCTGAATCCACTCCTGGGAGATCTTTGCATGTATTGTCCCCCTAGGTCAAATTCTTCACACTTTTCTCTTGAACTATTGAAATATTTTTTCAGGCAGTTTCCTTCTAATTTTATTAACTTGTACCAAATAATTTTTTTAAAATGCTGTTTTTTGAAGCTCTGATAATCCTACTCTTAATTCAACTCTAGTTGTTTTTTTTTTTTAAATGCTGTTTTTTGAAGCTCTGATAATCCTACTCTTAATTCAACTCTAGTTGTTTTTTCTCAACTAGTGAAAAAAGCTTGAGCTAGTCAGATCCACAAGGTGACTTGTGCCATATGGTTCTGTCTTTGTACCCTCTACTTAACAATTCTTTTGCAATTGATCTGACTTTTACTCTTTTAGGCTATTCTCTGAATATATATTTTTTGGTGTGTGTACCCAAGTGTTTTCTCATGTTATTATAAACTAGTAATGTTTTGCCTCCATCATTGACTTTAGAAATGCTACTTTTGTCAGGGCCCATTTTCCTCTTCAAAACGTGTGTTGCTTTTTCCAATCAAATATAATATTATGTCTCAGACAACAACAAAAACTCATTTTTGTCATATTCCTTTTTAACGGTGTCAGTGTCAGTGCCACCATAAAGGTGGAGGGAAGCTAACATCTCCATAATCTGCTTCAGTTTCCCATGGAATTTCCACAAGTAAACATACAGGCTAAGGAAAAACAGTGTTGTTGTTAGACAAATGAAGTTATATGATAAATCTCAAATCTCTTCTAATCAAATCCAAACATTTAAGTTCTCTCTATGCAGAAATTCTGTAGCCATAATTGTATGGTTTTTAGATTGGTGTGTGTGTGTGTGTGTGTGTGTGTGTGTGTGTGTGTGTGTGTGTGTGATACTAGGGATTGAACTCAGAGGCATTCTACCTCCAAACTACACCCCTAGCCATATATATATTTTGATTTTGATTTTGAAACAGGGTCTTGCTAGGTTGATGAGAGTTTCACTACTTGCAGAGGCTGTCCTTGAACCTGCGATCCTCTTGTCTCAGCCTTTCAAGTACTGGGATTACAAGCATATGTCATCACTCCCAGGTTGAAGTTGGTCTTAACAAAAAGTATATGACAAAAGCAGAACAGTGCCTGACAATGACAATGTGCTAGTAAATGTTTATTGAGAAAACTAAGATGAAAGAAAATCTCATCCTTCCAAAGGGAAGTTGTTAATACCACTAAATCACCTCCCCCCACACCCACACACACCTCCCCTAGGGAGAAGAAAAACTGTAAATATTTCCTTGGATCTCACTATCTTATTCACCTCAACAGGTCAAAACAATGAGGATCTCAGAGTCGAATATCTCTGGATCTGTGAGTGAGTTCATCCTCCTGGGCTTCCCCTGCCGCCAGGAGATCCAGATCCTCCTCTTTGTGGTCTTCTCCCTCATCTACATGCTGACCCTCCTGGGGAACACATCCATCATCTGTGCTGTGTGGTGCAGCCAGAAGCTCCACACACCCATGTACATCCTCCTGGCCAACTTCTCCTTCCTGGAGGTCTGCTATGTCAGCTCTGATGTGCCCAAACTGTTGGCCAACCTCATCTCTCAGGACAAGAGCATCTCCTATGCTGGCTGTCTGCTCCAGTTCTACTTCTTCTCCTCCATGTGTGCTGCTGAATGCTTATTTCTGTCAGTGATGTCTTTTGATCGATTTCTTGCCATCTGTAGACCTTTGCACTATCCATCCATCATGACCCATCAACTATGTGCTCGCTTAGTGCTCTTCTGCTGGGTGGGTGGCTTCCTCTGGTTACTGACCCCTTTGAGCCTGATCTCCCAGGTGGACTTTTGTGGACCAAACATCATTGACCATTTTCTCTGTGATCTGGTACCTTTGCTGGCATTGTCCTGTGCTCCTGTATCTGGAATAACTTTGACCTGTGGTATCATTAGCTCACTCATCATCTTCCTTACCTTCCTGTACATTCTTGGCACTTATTTCTGTGTCTTGAGCACAGTGTTACAGATGCCCTCGGGCTTGGGAAGGCATAAGGCTTTTTCAACTTGTGCCTCCCACCTTACTGTGGTGTCTCTGTTCTATGGCTCAGTCATGGTGATGTATGTTAGCCCAGGTTCTGGGGTCTATCATGGGATGCAGAAATCTTTGACCTTGTTCTATGCTTTGGCCACTCCATTCTTTAATCCCATTATCTACAACTTCCGGAACAAAGATATGCAAGAGGCCCTAAAGAAATTTCTACCTGTGTCATTGTGAGAAACTGTATGGTATCCAAAAGTTGAACTTAATATAATGCATCATTCATGTTTAGGAAGATGGAAAATCCTAAGAGAAATGATATCATGGCTTTTTACTTTCTTTGATTCTATTTTCATATGCTGTGAAGACTAAAGAATTCATTAGGTCCATGGTTTAAATCTGAGGAAGTTTCTATTATGTTCCTGATATGTCTTTGTCTTATATAGACTTTTTATTTTGCATTCTAAGTGAAAAGATCTGTATAAATTTGTCCATGACTGAAGTTCTGCTCAGGCTTTTGGTTTTTATTACATTGCACTTGGTGTATTTCAACATTGTTAAGTTCTGCCTTTATTGAAGCAAGTTTCTTTTTTTTTCAGAGCAAAGCAATTGTTGAATGTATTGCAAATGCACAAACAATTTATCAATAATTCTTTGGATGTCCAGATTAACAAAGCAAATTTTACAATCTGGGCTTAAAATTGTTCTGATTTTACCTTGCCTGTTTTCAGACACTACCCATAAAGCTTACCTTAACATTCTAATGTTTTTTCTCTACATTTGTTGCATTTTTAAGTCTTGCCATATATTTACCCATAATTGCTCTGCATTTTGGGTATCTGTTGCAACACCATTCATTTGTGTTATTTTGCCTGTCCTACCAGTTAGATTGTAAATTTCCATAGAGAGGAAAAATAAGTTATACTATTGCTATACTGTTCAAAATGGTTTGGACAATTCTGAGAATTCAATAATTATTATTTCATTAGCAAATTCATTCAAGAAAACTTTATCAAGCTCCTACCATGTGTCAGGCATTATTTTGGGCATGAAGGATGTAGCTATGATATCTAGCTTTCATGATGTTTATGTTCCAGTATGGGAGACAGAAATCAAGGAGCAGAGAAATAAATATATTTTCAGTGGTGACAAATTCTTTGAAGAAAAAACAAAGTAGTTGAAGGGAATATATAATATGAGGAATGGGATATGCTTTTTTAAGTAACATGGTCTGGGGAAGCTTAATTAAAGCTGAATTTGAGGACACCTAAAGAAAGTAAGGGAGTTCTGTCTGTGTCATTTCAAGTTTTCTGTGAACAAGAAAGCAAGAAATTGGCAACTGATTGCAGAAACACTAACAAGTATTATTAGAGTACTGGCTTCAAGGGGTTGCTACTAATAAAGGCAATAAGATTTTGGCTTTAAAGCCTGTCTGGAGATAGCACTATTGAATAACATAGGAGACTCACGATGGATTAGTATCTCCATGGGATTGAAGATGTCTCAGCTCACAGAATTCTTTTTCATGGGTGGTTGTAAGAGTAAAGACATCACCCAGGGAGGAAAGCCAGTGAAACACTTTGAGAATCCTGAGAAGTATGATTCTGTTGGCATTAACAAGACACTAGAGAGTTGTGCATGGTAGTGCATGCCTATAATACCAGTACTTGGGAGGCTGATACTGGAGGGTTGCAGATTGTAAGTCATCTCAGCAATTTAGTGAATACCTCAACAACTTAGTGAGATGCTGTTTTAAAATTACAAAATAGGGCTTGGGATGTATCTCAGAGGCAAAATGTTCCTGGGTTCAATCCCCAGTATGGAAAACAAAAAACAAAAAATGATAATAGAAATAACAAACTTGATTAATTCTGAAAAATGAACTAACATTAAGTAATTAGTTATTGTCCATTTCCTTATTTGTTAATAAAACAAATGTCTCATCATTTAAAAATTATATGTATCACATTTAATTGATTTTATACACAAAGTCTTAACCAAATCTAAGACTTAACCAGTATTCAGTTTTTAATGAAGGTGGAAACAATGAAAGAAATTACAATGTAAAGGTTTAAATATGCAGTTAAAAAAGTGTACAGGATAACCTACTCATGATGGACCAAAACTAACCTCCATTTGAAGTATGTACATTACCTAGAGTTTCTAACTCTGTGTCAAAACAAAGACTGAAGCAAACTCACTGAAATAAAGGGAAGGGACATACATTTAAAACTTATCAATAAAGATCCAAACTGAAATTCAAGTAGGTAATTGAAAAAGCATATCTTTATGTTTATGAGATTGGAAGTGGAGATAAAAACCTGAAAATTATCAACAAAGTAGTGGTATTTGAAGTTATTATTTTATGAAATCAGTCTAAATCAGTGCTATCCAATAATAATACGATGTAATCCACATATACACATATTTTTAATAGTATTCTATTCTAGTAGTCACATTAATAAAGGTAGAGAAGCAGAGAACATTTTAATAATATATTTCATTGAATCTAACTCACCAAAAATATTATTTCAACATGTAACTAACTTAAGTATTATTAATGAAATATTTGTTCTTTTATACTATGGTTTTTAGTCATTATGCAATTCTACACTTAGAGTGTATCACAGTTAGAACTAGTCATGTTCAAGTGCTCGGTATCCACATGTGGACGATGGCTATTTTATGGGACAAGACAGATATAGATAGAGGTCTGAGTACTAAATAGAGAACTCAAATAACGCCGAAGCTCAACAAATAGGGTACTTGACTTTATTTTTCAGAACAAAGTTTTTTGTCTAGAGAGAACAAGTACCCTCTTATTTCACAAGTTTACCTGGTTTAATTCTAATTTTGGTCAGAAAGAACTCCCTAAGTATGTACTGGTGCTTTGTCTTCAACTTTATTGCCCTACTGTGTTGCAGACTGACAGAAGTCCCTGCAGAAGCGGGATGAAATTCCCCTCTCAGACATTGCTTTATAGATGAGAGGAGGAGGAGTGGTGGGAGGGTCTGTTAGTTGTAAAACAATTCTTAGGCATAACCCAATTTGCATACCAATTCAAAACCTGAAATTCACATTTTCATAGGTGAATGCATAGCAAAAAAAGTTCAGAAGTAAACCTACCAAACTCAATCCGTTGCTGAGGAAACAAGTAGGTGTGAAAAGTGTGAAAATATAAGAATTTTCATTATTTTGTATGTGTTGTCTTTTACAATAAAAATTAATTTACTGTAAACAATATTCTTTGCATATGTGAATATACCACTGTGAATCTCACTATCATATATGACAAGAAGGAAGGGAAAAGGGAGGTATAGAGAAGGAAACAGATCAAACAATGTTATGTGTGTTTATGAAAGTATCACTATGAATCTCATTATCATGTACAATTATAATGCATCCATACAAAACTTATAAAGAAGAGAGAATCTAATGAGATCAGGGTCCTGGGGAGAATCTGGCTCTTTGTGTTAGTGTATGCTCCTACAGACCTTTCTATATCAATCTCAGTTTTTCATAGTATAAATTTCATGGCTCACTTCTATTATACTGGGGCAGGCAGGAGAAATAAGGGAGGTAAAGCTGTGTTTAGAAGACAAACCATAGGACATCAATGCTGAGGAGATATTGTATTGCTCAGGTTAAATTTGCATCCATTCAATGATGATGGACTAAATAATTTGTGTGGCCTGGTACAAAATGAATAAAAGTAGGAAAAAGTGCTAATAAATGTACTGAAATATATATTAAAAAAAACTCATGGAAATCTCATAATGTGGGATCCAAATTATTCTATTTGCATTCAAATTAATTCTACTTTGACATATAGTTTCACAATGTTTACAATTGAGTATTTATACATCTGATTTTTTAAGAAATTAGATGTATAATTGCATAGAAATGATTAAAAATAGAATTAGAGAAAGCAATTAGAGAAAATCACATAGAATTTTGAAAAATCTTAAGTAAAATCAAAGCATGAATACAATCTAAAAATCTAATTAGGTCAGTTCAAAGAAAGCATCTTATTATGCTGTTAGTAACTCATAATATTTGTGGGAGCTCTGTCCTGGGTAGCTCTGCTGACTGAAGCCTGGTATGAGGATGCTGCCACTGATTCCATCCCAGCATGTGCTATGAGATTCCTGTAGCTGGTGTTTAACTTGTCTTTACTGAACAACAGTCACTTTGACACAGAGAAAAAGAATGTTAGTTGCTTCACTCCTTCATTAGGAGATCCTGGTTCTCTAGTAGAAATATCTGTCTGAACTCAAGTGCTTCCTCACCTTGTTTACTGCACTGGTGATTAATCATCTCATATAGAAAGACAATAAAAATATCCTGTGTGGGAAAAAGAAGAGTAGGGAGGGAGCCTCCAACAACGCATCCACCCCTCAGTCCAGCAAGTCCTCTTCAGCCTCTGCGGAGGGGAAATTCTGGCCCAGCCCGTGTCCAAGTTGGAGCCTGACCTCTATGGCCCCAGAGAGAAGAGTGAGGAGGAGGAGGAAGACAAGGAGGAAGAGGAAGAGAACTAGAAGAGAGGAGTTCAAAGGCCCCAAACACAAATGAAGAATTTCACTGGGGAAGGCCAGAGGGAAAAGAAAAAAGTAGAGGTTGACTATGCAAGTGTCTTCCTTACAAAGATAGCAATTTACAATTACACAAGGAAAGGGGCATAAACTTTGTGAAATTGCAAGAATATATTTCTTTCTAAGTAAGAAAAAACAAAACAAAACAGATGAACTTAGAAATCTACACAAACTGCTTTTCAACAGACTGGGCACAATATCCTCATTAAAAAAGAATGTGGGTCAGTTCAGTTGCTTTCCATTTGAAAAAGGAAGTATTCAGTACAAAAAAAAAAAAAAAAAAAGGAACACAAGTTGAAAAATTTAGAAATGCCATGTTAAAGAGCATCTGAGAGGTTCTTGATTTGGAGCCCTTGGATGTGAACAGCGAGTCAGTGAAGAAGATCTTGAATTTCTTAACGCATCCAAAGCCTTCTGGAAAACCATTGCCAAAATCTAAAAGAACCTTCTAGCAAAGGTAGTAAAAACGAATGGAACAGTTCTGGAACAGAATAGCAAGGAAGGTGAAGCAAACCAAATGTCCTGAAATTCTGTCAGATGAATCTAGTAGTGATAAGATGAAAAACAGAGTCTTCAGTTGATGAAGATAAAGAAAGTGAAAAGGAGCCATCAAAAAAGACATCAAAAGAGCCGGGCATGGTGGCGCACGCTTGTAATCCCAGCATTCGGGAGGCTGAGACCGGAGGATCCGGGTTCGAGGCCAGCCTCAGCTACCTAGTGAGGCACTCCACAACTTAGTGAGACTCGGTTTCAAAATAAAGAATAAAAAATAGGGCTAGGGGTGTAGCTCGGAGGTAGAATGCCCCTGAGTTCAATCCCCAGTACCGCAAAAAAAAAAAAAAAAGACATCAAAAAGCAAAATCTAAACAGAAAGCTACTTCTAAAAGTAAAAAGTCTGTAAAAAGTGCAAATGTTAAGAAGGCAGATGATAGCACCACCAAGAAGAATCAAAATAGTTCCAAAAAAGAAAGTAAATCTGAAGATAGTTCAGATGATGAACCTTTAATTAAAAAATTGAAGAAATTGCCTACAGATGAAGAATTAAAGAAAATAGTAAATAAATTATTGGCTAATGCTAACTTGGAGGAAGTCACAATGAAGCAGATTTGCAAAGAGATATATGAAAATTATCCTGCTTATGTTTTAACTGAGAGGAAAGATTTCATAAAAACAACTGTAAAATAGTTAGTTTCTTGAGATAGAGAACAGAGACAGATGACTTGTTCCCATAGACTTGAAGATCTGATTAATACCATTATACCAGAAAAGATAATGCATTTCCTTTTCGAAGTCTTTGTTAAGTGCTGTGTTGGTAGGACTTACTGCTGACCTTTCTATCTCAAGTGTTCTATAATTTGAGTTTGCAATTTTAAATTGCATTTCTATGCAGTTTTTAGTTTAAATCTTGCATAGTGGTAATTGTTCCTTGCTTTTATAGTTGTAGTTTGTACATTTTGGATTTCTTTATATACTGTCATAGGTTCCTTAACTGTTTGGATTTTAGTGCACTTAATATTAGCTTGCTTAAGACATACTTTTTAATCAAGCAGAACAAAAACTATTATAACTGCAGTATTTAGCATGTGAGATATTTTGAATACACATCTCTTCTGTCAGTATGAAAACTCAATGGCAACGTAGTCATCATATTACACAAGCTGCAGCTGGCCAGGTGACTAGACGGAACTTCCTCTTGTATATGTATGTGTCCAATTGTCAGCATGACAGAAGTGACAGATATTGTTTTTGTATTTTTAAAAACCAACTTGTTGTACATTAAGGTTTTTTAAAAAATTTATTTTGTGCAGATCAACTTTTAAACATATGTAAGTAGGCATCTTTACACTTGTAAACTAAGAAATGTCAATGTTCAGCCAGAAGGTATGACAGGGCATTGAGAGTCAGCTCTGTGACGGGAACACCGAAGGAGCTGTCTAGTGCTGCTTTGTCCTGAAAGTGTCATCAGTTAGTTCTAGTGTACACTCTTCAAAAGTGTCTATAGATACATTGTATATTAAGGACAGACCCCGAATCAGCACATCAAAGCTTCAAAAACTTTGGGAAAAGGTGGGACTTATAGTTATGGACTGATTTTTATTAACAGCTTTTGACCAAATAAAATGCTGATATTTACAGGAAACCTGGCCACCTTCATAATTGTGATAAAAGTACCAGGTACAATGCCAGAGAATAATGTATTAGGTAATTGATATCTCTGACAAAGTATTTCTCAAAAGTGACAATATACTTTTTAACATTAAAGAAATTTAATGTGGAATCAGTACTCTCTGGTTTTAAATTTTAGCCAGTCAAGATTCTAGGTGATCAACATATGAACCACTCTGATTTTTGTGTGTGTGGGTTTGGGGATGCAACTTAAGGACACTCTTATCATTGAGCTATGTCCCAAGCCCTTTTTATTTTGAGACAAGGTCTTGCTAAGTTGCCCAGATTGGCCTCTAACTTGTTTGTCATCCTCCTGCCTTAACCTCCTGACTAGCTGGAATTACTGGTGTGTGCCATTGTACTCAGACCACTCCTGAATTTAAAAGACTGAACTTTGTCTTTTTTTTTGTGTGTGTGTGGTACTGGGGATTGAACTCTGGGGCATTCTACCTCCGAGCTATACCCCCAGCCCTATTTTTTATTCTTTATTTTGAAACAGGATCTCACTAAGTTGCAGAGTGCCTCACTAGGTAGCTGAGACTGGCCGCGAACCCGGATCCTCCGTTCTCAGCCTCCCGAATGCTGGGATTACAAGCGTGCGCCACCACGCCTGGCTTGAACTTTGTCTTTTAAATTGACTATCTTAATTAGTTTAAGTTAAAACATGCTGCCTATGATAAATTATATATTTGATGTACCAATTGAGTATTTGAAAGATTTTTGCATCATAGAGAGAAATATATATATATATATATATATATATGCTGAGTCTTAAGAGGTATTTTCATAAGTTTAACTTGCTTCTTAATAAAGTCAGGACATTAGGAAAAGGTATAATTAAATACAAGAAAATGGAATAAGCAACCGAATGAGACCTAGAAATTGACTTTTGATTTTAAATTCGTTCTTATATACCTTGTCAATGAAATTAAATTATCGGTGTTTTCTAAAAAAAGATTTTGAGTTCTTTATGTATTCTAGATATTCGTCCTCTATCAGAAGAGTAGTTGACAAAGATCTCCCATTTAGTAAGCTTTCTCTTTAGATACTTGATGGTTTCCTTTGCTTTACAGAGTTTTTAATTTAATGCTGTCCCATTTATTGATTCCCAGTTTTATTTCCTAATCTTTGGAAGTCTTATTGAGAAAGTCTTCACCAGTGAATATTATTAGAGAGTTGGCCTTATGTCCTCGTCTAGTAATTGCAAAGTCTCTGCTCTTATTTCTAGGTCTTTTATTCATCTCAAGTTGACTCTTGTGTGGGATGAGTAATTGGGGTCTAATTCCATTCTTCTGCATATGGATAACTGGTTTTCCTAGCACCATTTGTTGAAAAGACTGTCTTTTCTCCAACATATGTTTTTGGCACCTTTTTTGAAAATCAATTGTGTGAATTTGTTTCTGTATCTTCTCTTCTGTTCCATTGGTCTATGTGTCTGTTTTTGTGTCAATACCAAGCATTTTTGTTACTATAGCTCTGTAGTATAATTTGAAATTAGGTATTGTCATGCCTCTAGAGTCATTCTTATTGCTGAGAATTGCTTTTGGCAATTCTGGATCTTTTGATTTTCCATGTGAATTTTAGAACTATTTTTAGTAGCTCTGTGAAGAATGGTATTTTGATAAGGATTTTTCTGAATCTGTAGATAGATTTTGGTATTATGACCATTTTGACAATATCTTTCTGCCCATTCAAGAATATGGGAGGTATTTCTATCTTCTTACTAAGGTCTTTCTCAATTTCTTTGATTCACTTTCTATAATTTTCATTGTAGAGGTCCTTTACCTTCTGGGTTAGATTTATTCTGTTGCTTAAACCTTTATGTAGATCATCTTTAAGCATCTTTTTCCTATTGATTACTAAAGAATTTTATCTTAGAATAAAAACAAATCCATAATAACTCTTTCTTGATCTAGAATCGCTCTTCAGCTCCCCCTCTTCTCCTTTAAGCCAACCCCGTGGTCTATACTTAAACATTTCTCAGTCTTTCATTCTCTCCCTCACTTACAATAGTCTGACACAAGTTCACTGAAAAATTTCCAAGGTCAAAATTAATATTTATGGGGCTAAACTAAATGTTCAACTTTGAGTTCTTATGTAGTTTAATTTTTTTATTTAGCAGTATTTGACCAAGTTGACCATTTTCCTAAAGAAAATCCAAAGAAAACTCCATTTCCTTTGCTTTTTTCCTGATGCATTCTTCTGTTTTTCTCCTAACTCTATTCTTACTTTTCCTCATTTTTTCTTGCTCCCCTATTTATCCACTACAGATGTATTTATGTTTCTTACAGCATTGTTGCTGGCCTGACATTAGACTTCAGTTTTCTTATGTGTTCCTTAGGTATTCTCACTCATTTTAATTTCAAATATCCAGTCTATGCTAGCAACTTCTAATGTTTAATAAATTTATTACCCTCTCCTGATTTGAAACTCCTTTTTTTGGTACTGGGGATTGAACCCAGGGTTATTCTACCTCTGACCTACTCCCCCAGCCCTATTTTTATTCTTTATTTTGAAACAGGGTCTCACTAAGTTGCAGAGTGCCTCATTAAATACCCAAGACTGGCCCCGAGCCTTTGATCCTCCTGTCTCAGCCTCCTAAGTACTGGGATTATAAGCATGTACCACCGTGCCAGGCTGGTTTGAAACTTTTATACCCATATTCTGACTGTCTATCTTTGCTTAAATGCAGAGAATCATGTCTACAAATAAACTCATCATGTTACCTTAAAATTTCTCTTCTGAGGCTTGTCATCTCAGTAAAAAAACATAGGGGAGGAAGCTTTTCTTACTATGATATCAACAGTGAATGGTAAAGTGTCTAGTGAATAGTAGTTGCACAACAATGTTTGACTGAATGATTGGAGTAATGATACCATGTATGATAAATAACATCAAATGTATAGTACAGGACATTTAGAAACATATACAATAGGTCATTGAGAATCCATGTAATAATCCTAATGTTGTAAAATTAGGGAGTCTTTAATGCTAAGTATCAGTTAAAGAAGAAAAAGAGTTAACCAAACACTTAATTTCCCGTGCTAATTTTCTTCCTGCCTAAAATATCAAGAGTTGTTTCTGTTCCCTGAACTGCATTCTAAATGATATAGTAATGTATCTGTGAAAAGTTGCAATTCAAAGGTAGAAACATTAATAAAAATAAAGAGGAAGACTCAAAATTTGGGAACATAATTAATATTTTTGGGAGCCAGTTGTCAAAACTTTGGCAATGGTTTTCAGGACATGCATGACCTACTTCCAGGAAGGAGAATTTTGGAGCAGATGTATGTAGTATTTATGTTGTTATTCAGCGTGTTTTTGACTATAGGATATTTGTTCATTTTTAAGAATTTGTAATCTTATTGGTACTTTGTAATTATACACATAGATAAAAGTGGATACATTTATAAATGCACACATTGCTTGATGTAGTTTCCTTCTGACCACACCCTGCTTCCCTTCCTCTTTCCCAGGTACGTTAGTGAGATTGGTAATAATATCTTCAGATAGGAACATAGCACTATTTTATGTTTTTTTCTCCTCCTCACCTCCTTCCTTTATCCCCTTGGGCTATTATACTGGTCTCTCCTCTTTTCTATCTGAAGTTCCTTTTCTTTTCTATTTTCTCTTAGCTTTCACCTATGAGAGAAAACATACAACCCTTAACTTTCTGAGACTGACTGATCTTATTTAACATAATGTTCTCAAGTTCCATCAATTTCCTACAAATGATATAATTTTGTTCTTTATGGCTGATTAAAACTCCATTGTGTGTATATATCTTATTTTTATTATTCATTTATCTATTGAAAGATACCTAGGTTGGTTCCATCACTTGCCTATTGTGAATTGTGCTTTTATAAACATGCTTATGTGTGTATCATCATAGTATTCTAACTTTTTCACATTGATGTATAACATCTACTATGTTTAACCTATATGAAGAGATTATAAGAAATGGAGATACAGAACTCTGGATATCTGAGAATAGAATGATTCTGGATCTAGTGGACACATTCTTTAAACTGACATTTGGACAACCTGAGAGAGAAACTCTAAGTTTAGATTTCTAAGCTTAATGTTTGAAGATAATGGTGCATCTTATATTAGAAATATTTTGTTACCTAAGAGGTAATTTTTTAAGGTTAGGAGAGGAACTTTGGAAGAAGAAATACAGTATTTCCATTCTGGAATATCAGTGTGGGTGCATGTGTGCACATTTGCACATTTCTGTAGTATTTGTCTCTATGATAATTACTGAAGGTGAAACACATTCACTTCTGTATCACACATATTAATTGCCCCCATTGCTCCCAAGGTTTTGGTCCCTAGAGACAGGGCCTCAGAGTCAAGGGATAAGTAATAGAGAGTAGGGAGATTTGGGACATATTTTAGCATCTGAGTGGACCTCTATAAAGAAAAGAACCAAAAAGTGCTTTACTGAGGATCTGGCCCTTCACATGACTCGAATGCATTTGGGATATATACTGATGGACATGGTAGCAGAGTGTGAGCAATAACTTCATTACCTTTAAATGTCCACTCCTTTTAATATAATGATATAAAAAAGGAGTATTATTTTTCCTAATTATTCTTTACAAACAACTTTCCTATCACATAGGCCTTATTAAGATTAGGGTGAAGAATTTTTTTTTTTCTGGTCACTTTTCTTTTGCTGATCATCTTCAGGAGGATTAGGTTTGTAACAGAGAGGAAAATGGTTAGTTTTTTTTTTTTTAAAGACTATGGCAATAATTTGGATGACTTTCTTGTTTATAGTTCTTTTTCATACATTTATAATAGATGTTCAACCATTATTACTGACTTGTAGAAGAAGAATACTATGTAAGTGGTAGCTAATTTATTTCATAAAATGCAATATTTAGAGTTGAAAGACTTAAAAATATTGGGCTGGGCCACATTTGGGATCAGAGAGCTACTGTAAGGGGAGAGGCAGATGCTCTTCTGAGAGCTTGGCTTCTGTGAAGAGTGGCATCCTTCTGTGAGACACTCAGGCAGAGGAAAAATCTGTTTTTCCCCCTTGTTCTCTTCCCCTGTCCATTGAATGGCACTTAATAACCACTGTTGAGTCTAAAGAATGGAGAATAGGTTTCTACTTTGTGCCCCTTCTCTCTCCAGTCCTGGTCTCTGTTTACATGAATGTCACCTCAGGTCAAATTCTCCACACTTTTCCCTTGGACTATTGAAATAGTTTTCAAGTCATTTCCTGCTAATTTCATTAACCTGTACCAAATCATCTTGAAAAATGCTGCTTTTTTAAAGCTTTGATAATCCTATTCGTTCATTAATTCAACTCCAGTATTTTTTTCTCAGCTAGAAAAAAAAAAAAGAAAAGAAAAAAAAAAGAATCTTGAGCTAGTCTGAGAAATGGAGTGTCTTATGCCATTTGGTACTATGACTGAATTCTAGTATATGCCTCAATTTGCCAAGTCAAATAATTGGGACAAGAATTTGAGAAGAAGAAAAAACGAATTTATCGATTTGCTAGCAAATTGGAGAAAACAGTGGATGTAAGCATTCAGGAACAAGCCCTGGATTTTACAGAACAAAGAAATCAAGTCCCTTTTAAGAGTTAGCTCTTCAGAGTCACACCGGTGGGCTTGTCAGAGGAGACACAATTCATGTCTTTTGTCATCCTTGAGTTGGTTCCTTCTCAGACTCACAGGTGCCAGGTGCCAGGCCTTCACCATTTTGGTCACTAAACTGGTAAGATCCTGTTGGTTGTTAACAAGGGGAGGAGAAAGGGGGAAGAATAAAAGAAGGAAGGAAAAATGTCAGCTTTAAAATTGGCCATCTGTTAACTGCTAGGGTCAATATCAGGTCACCCTTACAGTTTTGTCTTTGTACCCTCTATCTAACAATTTATTCTGCAGGTGGTTCAATTTTTACTCTTTTAGACTTTTTTGGGGAACATATTCTTTTTTGTGTATGTGTCCAAATGTTTTTCCACTTCATTATAAACTAGTCATGTTTTGCTCCCATCATTGGCTTTGGAAATTCCGTTTTTGCCAAGGCCCATTACCCTCCCCAGATCTTTTGTTTTTCCAATAAAATATAATATTTATGTCTCAGACAAATTAAAAACTTATTTTTGTCATATTCCTTTGTTATTGTATTAATGGCAATACCACAATAAAAGTGGACGGATTCTAATGTCTCCCCTCTCATCTGTGTCAGATCACCATGAAATTGCCACAAATAAACATACATTCTAGTAAAAACAGTGTTTTTGTTAGGCAAATGAAGTTTCATGATGAATCTCAGATCTCTACCAATCAAATCCAATGCCTATGCTCCCTCTATGTAGAAATTCTGTCATCACAATTATGCCATTTGAAGTTGCCTCAAACAAAAAGTATCTGACATAAGCTTCCTAAGGTCAGAGATTTTGCTTATTTTATTCATTGGCCTTATGCCATTAAACAATGACTGACAATAACAATGTGCTAATAAATGTTTATTGAGAAAACTTGGATGAAGAAGAGCTCATATTTTTAAAGGAAGATGGTCATACTATAAACTCAAATTCAGCAAAACACACATATATGTCTCTTCTTCAGAAAGAAGAAAAAAAGTTAAGTATTTCCATGATTCTCACCATTTCTGTCTCCTCAACAGGTCAGAACAATGAAGGCCTCAGAAACGAATATCTCTGGATCTGTGAGTGAGTTCATCCTCCTTGGCTTCCCCTGCCGCCAGGAGATCCAGATCCTCCTCTTTGTGGTCTTCTCCCTCATCTACATGCTGACCCTCCTGGGGAACACATCCATCATCTGTGCTGTGTGGTGCAGCCAGAAGCTCCACACGCCCATGTACATCCTCCTGGCCAACTTCTCCTTCC
>PVLC010026161.1:0-22875 GCA_004027655.1 Graphiurus murinus | reverse complement strand
AGGCTTGAATAAATGGATGTTTTTCTAACATTTTTACTTGCTTCTTCAAGCATTAAGGGAATTTCTTAAGGCTCTGCAGTGGATTTTTGGGATAGGACTGAGAGTTTTATATGATTTTTCCTTCATAAATGTCGCCTTGCAAGTTATACAATCTGAAGAGTATTACTTAATACTCTTAAGTAATAACAAATTGTTTATTAGGAAATTATGTATTATTATAGATTGGTTTGAGGGTATTGTCTTTTAGATGCTGTCTCTACAAATTTGGGCTATGCTGGTCTAGTATCTAACAATAATGATGGTTAATGTTTAACATGTATTTGCCCTCCCCTAGGCTTGATTATACACATTTTATACACATCATCTCATTTAATCCTCCACAATATTTTAGGAAGTTAGCACTCTATTTACTCTCAGAGGAAACTGAAATCGAGAAGAAACAAAACCAAAAATGAAGCCAACTAGTCTAATTTCAGAGCCCATCTACTACCTCTGTGTTTTTTCACCTCCCAAGAAGGAAAGAATGTTTCTAAAAGGAAAGCTGGAAATGAGGACAGCCACCTGGCCATCACTGGCTCCTTGTCCTGCTGGGTTAACAGGCAATAGAAGAGGATCACAGAGTTGTCTGGGGCCAGTCCTGATCCTCAAGGGAAAATGGGGCTGTTATCACGTGATGGGCAGAGCCCAGAGCACCCCAAATGCCTCCTGGTATATTACCAGGTGTAGGATAAAGCTTAGGGGTGACTCCATCCTCTCTATGAGAGGAGACCAAGGCCCCTCAAGGATAAAGATTTGGGCCAGCTAAAAGAAGGTGCACCTGGCCGAGCTTGCAGGGGTGGAAAGTCACAGATATACACACACAGCTTTATGACCCATGAAGCCAGAGCAGCCTGGAACCTCTGCTTGGTTACTTCTCATTTTTTGCTGGAGTATTTGAAGATTGAAAGGCCTAGCTCACACTTAGCCTTTTCCTAATGTTGTATAAAAGAAATGTGGTGGTTTCCTCTTGCTTAACAAGGTTCTGGTGGTTAAGTTTATTGCTTAGTTCATGGGTCACAAAGTGGAGAGAAATAACCACTGCATGGGATAATAGCAGAACCAGAAAAGAAATGAAGATCGTTGACACTGGGATGGTACTGATTTGAAGTTTTCCCAGTGTAATTTTTTTTGTCTGTTTTGGTTATTAAAAAAAAAAAACAAAACAAAAAGAGCCAATGAATTCATACAAGGTTAAATGTTAAAAGTACAATGGTACTGATGAAAAATTACAGTTATCCTCTTGTTTTATACCAAATTCACTGTCCCTTTCTCAATAGATAAACACTCCGACAGTTTCTTCTGAAAATTACATATACATTGCGCCTGGCTTTTCTCATCGAAAACGTAGATTGGAGATCTTCCCAGGTCAGTATAGGTCTCATGCATTCATTTTTTTTTTTTTTTTTGTGGTACTGAGTATTGAACTCCGGGGCATTCTACCTCTGAGCTGTAACCCCAGCCCTATTTTTTATTCTTTATTTTGAAACAGGGTCTAAGTTGCAGAGTGCCTCACTAGGTAGCTGAGGCTGGCCTTGAACCCTGATCCTCCAGTCTCAGACTCCCAAATGCTGGGATTGCAAGCGTGCAATGAGCCCAGCTCATTTTTTGATGACTCTATACTGGTCTGTTGTATGGAGTAACACCTTTTATTTGTAGAGTTTTGTGGTCGAGTTAGCACTTACATATATTATCTCCTTGGACCATATGACAGCCATTCATAGAGGTAACAGAAGGCCCAGAGGCATTACCTGGTTTGTCCAGCATCACATGGAGCCTGGGACTCCAACCTAATGTCCAGAACTCCTAATATTGTAACATTCCCAAAATATGTCCATATTCCTGCAATTTGGTACAGCAACCAGTAATTCTTTTGTAGCAGTCAAAAGATCATGCATCTGGAATATCCAGAAGGCAGAAGACCTCAAGAGAGTGAGAAAAGAGAAATAGAACTAAGGGGGACCCAAACAATTAACAGACCCTTGTCTTTCCTCGCACAGGTGAGGACTTGAGTGTGGCCAACAAACTTTAAAAAGCATGTTTAGGCCACATGGCTGGGTCATTTTCTTTCCCAAGTCTAGTTCTGGAAAGGGGAGGAAAAAGAGATTCTAGATTTTTTTCTAGCTCTTTGGTTCTCATCAACTAGAATGGGAAAGTGGACAGAATGTCCACTGAGAAGCTAAACACCCTTGAGAAATGAGAACATTCCTTTCCAAGGCTGTGATTAGGCTCAGCTAATCCTCCCATCAGAGCAGTAAGGCCACATAGTCTTGAGGGGTCTGGATGCCCAGGAAGTGTGAGTTTTAATACCACTTCTGCTTTTGCTGAGTGAACATCCAGGATTCACTCTGCTCTTGGCTACGCTGCAGGCCTTCTGCTGTTTATGTCGAAGAAACGATCCCCAACCACAGGGCTATCAAATGCATGAGAGTATTTATGCTACTTGGGGTTAAATTTACTATGCAAATAAGTACAAATAAATGTAAAACATTTTTTTCCTTATGCAATCTGTTTAGTTGTGTTTTATCAAACAACCGTTCTGTAACAGTTCCATGGTAAAAAAAAAAAAAATGGAATGAAAGTTAGCATTCATGTGTTCCTATTAAGTTAGGAGAAATTGTTATCTAAGCTGAGAAAATAGATTAGTAGTTTATTTTTCAACCTGACAGGCTATCTTTTGGGTTGTTTCCTCTTTTTTTTTTTTTTTTTTTTTCAAGTGAACTTAAACTTTAACAAAAGGGTGCCTGACCTCCATCTGTCCATTAACTCAGGAGCTCCTGACTTTTCTGTCTTACTCTGATCAGAATGCCTGGTGGAATTTCACCTACCAAGTAGACTTGGAGGGAGGGATCAAGAAGATGCCTAAAATCCTTATTTAGCACTTAGAAAGTCAAAGTCTACAAGGGGACGTGGAAATTTGGCAGCTTGAGGGACATTCCTATTCCACACTACACCAGATCAGATCTTCATCTACATGGCGTTTGCCATTCTCTTCCAAAGCACCAAAATGGTCCAGAAATGGGAGGTGGGAAAACGTACTTATTCATGAGTCTAGGGATGCAGGGCGGCGAGCACCGCCCTGCTCAGGGTCTCTGGGTCTTACCCTTCTGCTCTGATTGCCAGGCCACTTCCCTCTTTCTTGCTTCTTTAGCTTAGATCGAGAACAGTTTGAAATTGCCTCTACTACTTTTGGACACCAGGGTTTAGACTTGAAAGGAGCCCAAGTGGAAAGAAAGCTTGGAGAACTCTCTGGAAACAATCGAATAGAGCAAAGGAGAGGGGTCCAGAGGTGAGCTACATGCTGCCTGCCATTGAACGAATCACACCAATTGTCACACTCCTCTCCTTTTTGTTTGATGCTTATCTATTGTCCCAGAAGAAGCGTCTTATTCTGGGATGTAGAACAGCCCTTGCTTATTTGTGGAGCCCTGGGCGGCGTTACTGAGAGCGCTCATTGTCTCTGGGGTATCACAATGAGATGGTGGCCCCTGATTTCATTATGTTTTCCTTTATTGCAGCTGTTGGTTTGATCCTGTGCCAGGTGCTTAAAACAACTGTGGTTTTGCAGATGGAATCGAGAGGCTGGACAAAAAGAGGGATCATGTCATTTCCTTGGCCAAACTTTCAACAGACTGGGGTCTCGCGAGGGCAAAGAGGATTTCCTTATTCATTTTAACTTAGAAAAAGAAACTTTCCAGGACAATTTTCTTTCCTAGAATCCCTTAAAAAATATTTTGTAAACATACTCAGATGCCAATAATATTTTTTTTGTTTCACCTAAAAAAAAGCAGTAAGAGACCAATTGGAGGTGGTTGTTGTCATTGATAAGATTAACTAGAATTGATTGGCGTAAAAATATAATTTGGGATGCATTATTAAGGCATGCTGTTTTTATTTGCATGCCATTACTTACAGATGTGGTTGTGAAATAATTCAAATCATAGCGCATTGAATGTCCTCACTGGATTTTTAGGAATGTGTTCACCAAGACAGCCAAATTTTATTTCATTTTGTTTGGCTCATTGCGCTGGCGTAAGTAGGAGAATATTTGCTTTAATATCTGAGTCAAAATTTATTTCCAAACATAATACTACAGTTCTTCTTCCATGGGATGTAAATTTCTTGTTTCTATCCTCAATATTTTGCTTTCTACTTTCTCTCTCTTGCTCGCTTTCCTTATTTTATGCTGGAGTGTGCTGAAAGGTTTTCCAGAAAGATTTTTGTAACATATGTTGTAATCCACTTATGAATACCTTTCATGAGATTCATCACTCATATTTTGGGAGTTTCAACTCTCAAAATATGAGGTAGGGATAGGAATCATACGTTTTGGAAATACTTGTCTTGCTGCTTTTGAAATGCCCTTCTCGTGATAGAGTGACGTCATTAGGGTATTATATTTTATTATACAGTACAAGTTAATATTTAGGTGTTTGGAGTCAGAATTTACTGAGTTCTTTCCATGTCACCAGCCATAGTATAGTATTCCCTGGAGAACAACTTGTGAACCATGGGTGTGCCACCTGCTAGCCGAGTGACCGCAGGCAAGTTAGTCCATGTCCTGGAGTCTCAGTGTCTGACTTCTATAACTGGGAATTGGAGTGCCCTCACTCATCTCTTGGGGGTGATCACATGAGGCAGAGCCAAATGCGCCTGGCATGGCACCTGGTTCATGGGAAGCGCTTGGACATGCTGCGAGCCAAATCGAGCATACAGGATTTATTTAGTGAAGTGAGTAGGTCTTGAGAGGAGAGGCCAGTTAGGAGGGAAGTATGGTACGGCCCAAAGAATTGTGGGGTGGGCTGTTCCTGAGCAGAAGCAGCAGCGTGGGTTCTTCCACATGGTGGGGTTTTAGGGCAGTTACTGTTATTTTGAGCTGCGACTTAATGCACCTGTACAGTTTTTTTTTTTTTTTTTTTTTTAACCACATTGGAAGATCTCCCATCAATACCTAAGCAAAACCCATGGGCTTAGTTTTCTGCAAATGCTCCAGCCTTGGAATGCCCTTTCCTTAGGCTGGTTTCAACTGGTTCCTTTTAGATTTTAAGAAGGTAGTATCTGGCCATGAATTCATTTTTTAAAAAAATGTGGCAAGAAATACATAGCCAAGTTTACTACTTTGACCATTTTTGAAAGTATAGTTGAGTGGCTTTAAGTTTGTTTATGTTGATCAGGACCTTTTCATTTTCCTAAATTGAAACTCTGGTACCCATTGAATAATAACTTCTTGCTAATATTTCCCACAACCCTTGAAACCACTAGTCTATGTTTGTCTCTGTGAATTTAATTCTTCTAGGTAATTTGTAAAGAGGAATCATATAACACTTGTCTTTTCTATCTAGCGTATCTCACTTAGCATTATGTTTTCGAGGTTCATCCCTGCTGTAGCATGTGTCAGAACTTCATTCTTTTCTAAGGCTCACTAGCATTTTATTTTATCTACTACCACGTCTTGTTTGTGCATTTATCTGTTGATGGGCATTTGGGTTATTTCTACTGTTTGCCTATTGTGAGTAATATTGCTGTGAATGTGGATTACAATCCCTGCTTACAATCTGTTTTTAATTTAATTAATTTATTTATTTTTGGTGCTGGGGATTGAATGCAGGGCCTTATACATGCTATAGCACTAAACATCACCTCCAACCCCTCAATTCCTTTGAGTATAGACCTGAAAGTGGAATTTCTGGATAATTTGCCCCCAACTTCATTTTGACTTGACTTCCAAGCTGCAGTATTGCATTTAATGTAGCCAGCTGGTCAGTCAGTTGGCTATTACTGAAATCTCTAATGGTGAAGACTGGTCTACACCTCTTCGCACCCCCACTCCCAAATCAGATCTTTTCTCTGTTGAACAGTCAGAACAACTTCCAAGACATCCTAGAACAAGCAAGTATTTAAAACGACTTCACCTCTTCCCTTTTCCTCATCTACTTTAGTACTCAAGGATGATTAGTACATATTTTGGTATGTGTGGGCATAACTCTGAATATTTTTAATTCTTCATTTTTTATGACAGTCATCCATTCTCATTTTTATTTAAAAATCTTTTGAAGCTGAGTGCAGTGGTGCATACCTGTAATTCCAGTACTTGAGGGGCTGAGACAGGAGAATTACAGGTTCAAGGCCAGTGCTCGGTAACTTACCGAGACCCTGTTTAAACAAACAAACAAACAAATAAACAAACAAGTAAATAAATAATAAATAGGCTGGGGAGTGGTCTAGCTCAGAGGTAGAATGCCCCTGGGTTAAATCTCCAGTATCTTCCTCACAGACACATCTTTTGAATTTTTACTTCTATAACCAATTCCCCACTAATCTTCCTTTTGTTTTTACTAGTGAGGCCAACCACATCACTGCTTGAAACTTACTCAGTTTTGCCAGGCTACTCCCATAATACTTCTTACTTTTGGTGACAGTGAATAATGGGTATGGCACCAACAATATAAAGCATTACTTCTGAGGCAGGGTTTGGGGGAGACACAGATCATTCAGGAAGCCCATACTTTTCTCAGAGTATACGGGAAGGGAAGACTTACGTTTCTTTATACAATCATGTCCAGGAAAGTTGGGCTGTGCATTTCAACCTTTCGATGTAAGCCAACTTTCCCCCCCCCCCCCAAAATTCAATGCTAGTCTGGTCTGTGTACTGATCTCGAAGATATGTTGACTAGAAGACGATTACACTGGCTCTGCTGTGTTAACTTCTCACTTTTTACTTTCTTATGCATGAACTTCCTAAGATTCAGAACACTCAGTGGTCAGAGAGTTGCAGAGAAGGCTATCCAAATTGTCATCTGGAAAGTAGAAATGGTTCTTGAGTGAAGATCTTGCCCTTTGGGGAAGTTGAACTTCTATGTGTGAAGGTTGTTAAAATGGATAAGAATGCAGCCTCTAGGATGAGGGAGATCTTGGTTCAAAACCCATCCACCACTTCTTTCCTCTGTGGCTTTGAGCAGGCTTTAAAACTTTTATCATACTTTTGCATCTGTGAAATAAGGGTTAATGTAATTCCTTCATCATAAAGTTGATAGAGGATTCTATGACACAATCCATGCAGTACATAGGACCTGGTGCATAACATTTGGTACCTAAAGCATCAGTGTTCTTAGAGAATGATTGGACAGGTCCCTGACAGGGCTTCCAGACTGGCAGTGAATGTAAGTATGAATAAGCACGTGGGCAAGGAGCATCCCCTACTCGGGTGATGAACTCAAGTAGCTCAGGTCTGGCTAGCTGTTGCTTTGTATAACAGAGCTTTGAAAATTTACCATCAGGTTCTCATTCTTTTCTCAAACATGAAGGCTCAGAACCACTGTTTACATGTCTTCTGTACCTTGGCACCTACATAATAATATAGACAACCCCTGACTTACGATGGTTCCAAGTATAATTTTTCAATTTTACAGTGATGCCAAAGTGATCCCCATTTAGTAGAAGTGCTTTGATTTTTTAATTTTAATCCTTTTCTAGGCTAGCAACATGCAGTCTGATACTGTTTTTTGTGCTGCTGGGCAGTAGTAGAGAGTCCAGCTCCCAGCAGGCACGTGATCATGAGGGTAACGACCGACACTACCGTACGCTGTGCTAAGATAGGATGTTTAGCAAGTTGGGTGTGTTAGATGCATTTTTGACTTATGATAATTGTGTTAGCTTTTTCACTGCTGTGACCAAAATACCTGACAAGAACGATTTAGAGATGGAAAGGTTTATTTGGCTCATGATTTCAGAGGTTCATTCTGTGGTTGATCAGCTTCAAAGCAGGAACATCATGGCGGCAGAGTGTGGAGGAGAGATGTTGCTCAATTCATGGCAACCAGGAAGGGGTAGGGGAGGGAGGAAAGGGCAAGTGTCAGATAAGTCCTCAAGACCGTGACTCCAATGACCCATGTCCTCTGGCCATGTCCCAGGTCTGAACCTTGCTGCACTGGGGTCGTGCTTTCAACACATGAGCCTTTGGGGGGAGGAAACTTCCAGATCCAAACTATAACAGATAGTTTAAATTTATGGTAGGCTTATTGGAATGTAACCTCGTTTTCTCTAAGTTGTGAAACATCTGTATCATGTATTGATAAACTAAAACGTCATAGGTTTCTCTTTGCCCAAATATTAAATAGGATCCTGAGATTCCACATCAAATTTAAAGTTGTATTTAAGAATCTGTAAATATATATTGATACTTAAACATGGAAATAAATCCAAATTTGATCTCATTTCACAATTTAAACTATTTATATACAACTTCTGGATACTTCGAATTCTAATAAACTCTAGCTAATTTTATGCAAATATTCAATGAGAGCCTTTGATAAAGAGAATGAAAAGGTGGCCCACTGTATAGATGTTAGCTAGATTTATGGATCAGTCAGGTATAAGAGAATAGGATTTTGAAAATAAAATATTATTTTGTTGGAATTCTCCAATGAGGCTTTTAGACAAGATTACCTGCAGTTGGCTTTTATTTGATGTGTGGGTGCTTAAACATCAGAGTTAATTTATCCTTGAGATTTCATCTTGATTTACATGCCTTAAAAGATGAACACTTGGCTAAATGCTCATATGTGTTGATAAAAACTGTGAAATGTTTATTCCTTAATGGTGCAAAATGTTTTCCCAGTCTTTACACTTAGCTTTTTGCCTAACTTCATGAAAGCCTCCTTAGTTTTAATGCATTCTTTTCAGAGTACTGTGTATATCTTCAGCAGGCTGACTTACAGAAAGAAATCATAAAATATGAATTGATGTCGTACATTCTGAAGTCTTCTGGTTGTAAATTAAATATGCCTGTGCTTCTTGAGGTGCATGGTGGGCTGTGGAGTTGGAAAGAGGGACATTTGGAAGGCTCCACTCAAATGCAACTTGGACTCTACAAAGTTAGAAAGTAGGAACAAGGGCAGGGGGATAACTACACTGTACACTATGTCACAGACCTGCATTATTGAGGCAAATTGACCTTCAGGTCTAGGAACTATGATAGAAGCAAATGTTTTTAATACCTTCATTCTCAACTATTAAACCATGAGGAGAGCACTTAAACATTAGCTTCTCTTATAAAATGAGGCAGTTACTCAGTGGCCTATTGTTTTATGTGTAAGAAACCCATCAGTCAAAATGTGCCTTTTCCCCTATTAACAGTCTGACCTTGGTAGTAATTCACTTAGGAGAATTTTCATTTTCTTGGGGAAATAATAACATAGACCTGTTCTATTCACAGCTAAAGGTGTTCTCTGGTGTTGGCAGTAAGAAGAGAGACGGAGCTGCTAATCTTCCAGGATTTGATAAAATCATAAAGTAGATACTTAAAAAATTAATACCCTGGGAAATCATTATTAGTAAACTGAACCATATTAAAATATACACATGACCAAACTCTTAGAGGAGTGTTAATTGGCTTACTATTACTTTAACAAAATACTTGACACAATTAACTTTAAAAGAGGAAAGGTTCATTTGACTCATAGTTTCAGGTTTCTGTCCATGGGTGGTTGGCCTGTTGCTTTTGGACTTGTGATGAGGCAGCACATTATGATGAGAGTTGTGGTGGAGGAAGCTGTTTACCTCATGGTTCCTGGGAAGCAAAGAGAGAGGTAGAAAGAGGCTATAGTCCCAATATCCCCTAAAGGGCATACTCCCAATAACCTAACTTCTTTCCACTAAGCTCCACCTTTTAAAGGCACCACCACCTCCCAATAGTGCCATGAACTGGGGGCCATACCTTAAACACATGGGCCTTTGGAAGACACTTAATCTAACCTATACCAGAAATAAAGTTTTAATTCAGGAACATACTTGTGCAAAGACTACTCTTTGAAGTTATTTAAAATATGCTGATTTTTTTGAGCAATTGTAAAATACAGTCCTATTAGAGAATTAGTAGGAGATCAAAATCGAAGTATTGGTGAAGATAATTCACTCGTAGTATATGATGTAGTGTATCACTTGTCAACCCTCTTGTTCATGAAGAACTGAGCCTACACGTTCGTGTCTGGTCCCACTCGGGGTTGAAGAGCAGCACTGCCCCACTCCCTAGCTGCTTTCATGTCCCCTGTGCCACCCTTAGTCTTGACCTCATGGGCCTGAGTTTCGGGGTCCTGAGGTTTATTGTTTAGGCTCATCTTCTTCAGTCACTGCCTTCTTTCTGGAACCCTCCCTGCGCCTCTGGGAAGCCTGTGCTCCACAGACAGACAAGGGAGCCGGAAAGACAGAGCTTTAGCATCTCCATTTAGTTTGGCTAACAGATGCACCTGCTGAGCTCCGCCGGGTGCCTGGGAGATGAGATAGTTGATAGATGAGACAGAGGTGGTCCATCCGTTGCTAAGCCTAAACCCATTGGGGGATTAAAACAAGCACCTAAACTCCAATGAGGTCCAGTAGAATAATGGAAGGGGATTGAGGAAGGGAGGCGGGGAGGGGAAAAAGGAGGCTTGAGGAAGGAAAGAGACTGAATAATAATATTATGTCCATATATGAAGGTGTCAATGATGACCTTATGAGTATATACAGGAAGGGAAAGGAAGGGAAACACACCAAGAGATGCTGTGTGCATATATGAATGTATCACTTTGAATCTCACTATGACATATAATTATGTTGTACCAACAAAATTCCAACAAAGAAGCAATCCCGGATGGTAAGTGCTATGATAGGTGCTTAAGGTCTGGTCCCTAGTTCATGTCACTATTGAAATGTGTGGGATCTTTAAGAAGGAGAGCTAGCGGAAGGAAGTTAGGTTATTGGGAGCGTGTCCTTAAAGGGAGTATTGAGACCCCGGCCTCTTCCTGCCTCTCTCTTTGCTACCTGGACACCATAGACCTGGTTGGAGGGGAAGAAAAGATTTCTTGGAGGGATTGATACCTCAAATGGCACACTTGAAAGATGAGGAGGAATCCGTTAAACCCAGAGCAGTGAAGCTGTGTGCCCAGGGAGAGCAGAGCCCCTGTGGAATCCCAAGAGTGAGAAGGCGCCTGGTGTGTTTGGACAGGAGACAGGCTAGAACGCGGGTGTGGCCGAGAGCCTGTGGAGAGGGGCCTGGAGAGGCGTTAGGAAGAGATTTGCAAGCTGCTGAGGCATTTCCATTTTGTCTTCAGAGCTGTAAGTCGCCTCCAGGTGTTAAATCAGGATGGTCCTACAATGGCGTGTGACTTGGAAGCATGGCTATGCAGTGGAGACCGGCTGATGGGGAATGCAACATGGCGGGCTGTCATGGTGCTGGGGGTGGTGGTGGTGTGGACTATGATGGCGATAGTGGCCTCAGGAAAATTGGTTTTGTTCTGATAAAGTTAGAAGATAACTGATTCGATCTTTCTCTTTGTGTGTGTGTGTGTGTGTGTGTGTGTGTGTGTGTGCGTGTGTGTGTTGGGGTGGGGAGTGGATATCTCAGGAGGGAGAGGGGAGATCTACGATCTAGAATAACCCCCAAGTGTCCAGTCTTGTGCTGGGTAGTGAGTAGGGAGAAGTTACTGAGGACAGAGGACGGTCAGTTCCACTGGGACGCGTCCATCCTGAAGAGTCCCTGAGTCAAGTCTGGGTGGGCCGAGCACAGACGGACATTCAGGTCTGAAGCTCAGGAGATCTGGTCAGGGGTGACAGCCAGAAAAGGGGACAAAAGAGAGATTCACAAAAGGAGGCTTCTCCGCATGCTACTGCTTGTTTGAATTTGGCCCGTGTTTATATTCCTTTTGAATCTCTGCCTGTAGGTCATTATTTATTTTCATAACTAACAAACGTAGACTTCCCGAGTGGTGATTAACAAAGAAAAAAAAAAAAAAACTGCTACAGAAAGAGGGAAAATAAAGAAGAAGGAAAAAGAAAAAGTTGAAGGAAAGGAACCCAGAGGCACTGCGGCTGTGGGTTGTGTGCGTCCTCTGCGGCTCCTGGAGCTGGTCATGCTTGCTTACAGGTATCTCCTCACCCCACTCTCTGGCATGTCTGCTTGTTTTCCTTGTCTCCTGCCCCTCCACTTGCTAGTACTCAAGCTACGGATTCCCCCAAAGCTCCTCATTTTATTTATTTATTTTTACTTGTGTAGTACTGGGGATTGAAACATGGCCCCATGCATTCTAGGCAAGCGATCTATCACTGAGCTACATCCTTGGCCCCCATTTTTATTTGCTGTTAGGCAAGAAAATACTGATGATTATTTTTCAAAACCTTTACCTGAACATCACATCTTAGCGCTGGCCTTTTTGCACCTCCTCCAGGCCTGGGTAGAGGAGTTTTGGGCTGATCTAGTTGCAGGTGCATAGAAAATTTTGTCTTAAAAAACACTGTGTTTAACTAATACAATTAGTGTAAACTTAACTCTGCTTCCGTAGGATTTGCTCATGCATTATTTTCACAAGCCCAAATAATATTTTTAAGAGTTCCTTGTGTGTGTGTGTGTGTGTGTGTGTATGGTACTGGGGAATGAACCTTCAAGCCACACTCCCAGCCCTATTTTATTTTTTATGTTGAAACAGGGTCTTACTAAGTTGTTGAACGTCTTGCTTAAGTTGCTGAGACTGGCTTTAAACTTGCGATCCTTGTGTCTCAGCCTCCCAAACACAAGTATTGGTATTATAAGCATGTGTCACTGCACCCAGCTCAGAGTTTCCTTGTAACACTACTTAAATAAATTTCTTTAATACACATGTTGTTCAGGTTATACTCATTTAGGAAAAAAAGAAAAAAAAAAGACTTTGTTGTTCCTCTGATATAAGTTGAAGACTTACAAAGAGTTATTATTGGTGGTTGGTTAAGAAGAATTTGATTTAATTGTAGGTATCAAATATGTCATTATTAAATTTTTCTTCTTGGCAGTTTATCACTTCACATTTTAATGTATTTTGGGCAGTTGAAAACCCGGCTTTGTCCCTGAGGTCTGCCTTATAGACACCATTCTGTTTCGAATCTGTTTTAATTCTTGGTAAGGGATGAATTCAGTTGTACAAATCCAGTGCATTTTATGTATCAAACATGTTAGTTCAGGAATTTCACTTGGTTTTAGAAAGATAAGCATTTACAGTGGATAGCCAGTCTAAATAGGAGATTGAGCCAGCTGGCCTCTCACCTAGTTCGCTTCACCCTTCTTCTGGCTTGCAAAACACCTGGCTTGGGGGGAGAAAGTGAGTCAAAGTGATACTGAGTTTCAGTGGTTGTTAAGGATGTTCTTCTGAGACTTATTGTATGCTCACTTTTTTGAGCTAAAATGTACCAACATATTCTGCATAGACCCCATAGGAGAAGAAGCACAAAAGGTTTCTTTAAAGTACTAGAAAAATGCACCTTTTGCTTAGCGTTAGCATCTGCCCAGACGGATGTTGTTTCTGGTTCAATACTTCCCTAATGTGTTTCTATTAATAAGGACAATTCTAAAAATAATAACTATGCATGGGTATGTATTTGTGGGGTACTGGGTTGAACCCAAGGGTGTCTATCTCTGAGCTATACCCCCAGCCCTATTTTATTTTTTATTTTGAAAAAGGGTTTCACTCTTTCCTAGCTGGCCTCAAATTTGCGATCTTCTTGTCTCAGCCTCCCAAGCACTGGGATTATAGACGTGTGTCACTGCCACCTAGCCTGTGCCTTGCCATTTCAGGCAGTGTGTGGTCTCTTGCCGAAGTTCTACGTTTATAACTTTGCTGAATAGCTCGCTGGTTTCTGTTGTGTAACAGAAGAATGCAGATGTTAATTTGATCTGAAGCATGTTTATACAGTGAATTTTATAACATATATCTAAAGATGGAGAACCAAGTTTTATAGGCCAGCCTTTCTTGTCAAGTCCCCATCCTATCCTATTCTAATTGGGACTGACCCTTGGGTTGAATCAAGAACAAAGAGCTCTATGTTAAAACATTTCACTACATGTTGCATCTCGCCTTTGCAGAATGGGAAGATAGAGGCCCAAGCAGAAAATTTGATTAGAGGGTGAAATGTATATTCACTTCTCTCTCTCTCTCTCTCTCTCTCTCTCTTTTTTAAGAGAAACATGTTTTTAAATAGTGCACATTTATTTCTTAGTCTGAATTCAGGACACTTTCCTAAGACATTTAACAATTTAGACTTGTATAAAATATGCCAATACTTATTAATTTGTAAAGCTTAATATTCTGCAAACTACAAACCAGACTTCTTTTGATGGGTAAAGCAGCAGGGGTGACTTCCAAATCTTTGAGTAGAAACTTTGTGTGGGCATTTGGGGGTATTTACCTGGAGCTTGGAGAGGAGGGCTGGGCTGGAGGTATAGACTTGTGAGTGACCTGCATTTGGTGCTTATAGAAGCCATAGGCATGGACCAGACTCTGTGAGAGAACACGGAATAGTAAAAGGAAAAGAGGACCTAATACTGACCCTCAACATCTCTGGTTTAATGGCTAGAAGAACCTACATCTGCAAACCATACTAGGAAGCCACAGGCTGCGAGGGAGGAGGAGCAGGAGGAGGGCTTGGTGGTGTGGCAGCCAAGGGGAAAGCAGGTTTCAAGAGGCGGGGAGGAGTCCATGCTGTCAGCTGGTTCTGACAGGTCGACTGAGATACGGACTGAAATTAATCTGTTGACTTTGGCAACAGGCGCCTTTGGTGACCTCAGGGATGCTGCGTTTGTGGGTAACTACGGTGGAAAACAGATGGGCATGGGATGGGCTGTGCAGGAAGGGTAAGCAGAGGAGTCCTGGAGTGTAGACATTTCTGGGGCGTTCAGCGGGAGAGGGTGTAAGATATGAGGAGGGAAGTTAAAGTGAGTTGGGACATCCTGGCATGTGAGAACAGCTAGAAGGAAAGAAGCATTTGGGTAAGAGACGCCATAAAGAAGAGAAGAGAAAGAGGAGTCATGATCACCTAACATTAATGATAACAACTGATAGCTTTTGTGCCTACCCCACCAGGCACTGTGGTAAGCCCTTGACAAACATCCTCAGAATGTAGAATAATTTTATGTAGTGGGTACCCTATTTTCTCTAGGTTAGAGGGGAGGAAAGTTAGACCTAGAGGTACCCAGTACTTTGCTCAGTATCCTCTGTCTAGTAAGTGATTAACCAGCTTACCGACTCAGGGACTGCCACCCCCCCCATCCTGAATTTCGGTATCCTGTGCTTCATCTGAATAGTTACTTAAGGATTCATCAATTGACATTTTATATCTTAATTTAAATTTTATATTTTAATTTAGATGTTATACTTTATGTTGCAATTCATCGATTCATACTTACATTTTATATCTTAAGAAGAACCAGTTTGAAACTCTATCTGAAATTTCAATTTCTAACAGCTCTACTGCGACAATTTTATTGAGTGGCCTGGATAAAGAAACCCAAACCCAAAGCAGACCATCTCATCTCACTGGAAGACCTTGACCTTGTGAGCACGTATAAAGCCTCACACAGTATAGCCCGCATGGCTGGAAAGTGAAGCCCTGGGCGAGGTAGACATGAAGTTTAGCCGAGGTTATCACTCACCCTTAGCAGACAGCTGGAGGCAGATTCAGGTAGCGGCTCAGTGAGGCCACGTGTCGCTTCTGCCAGACTGAGGTTCCTGAAATAACATTAATTCTGTCCTCTTGCTTTTACTAGGGCATAATGACTACATGTGTCCAGCCACCAACCAGTGCACCATTGATAAAAACAGGAGGAAGAGCTGCCAGGCCTGCCGGCTCCGCAAATGCTACGAAGTGGGGATGATGAAAGGTGGTAGGTACGACCGACGGACGTGCTGCCGCTCGGGCTGGCCTCGGCTCCTGCCCAGGGCCGGCTACTGCTACTTGCATAACCGCCGAGAGTCTAGTGTGTTCGAAAAAAAATTTTTTTTTTCTTTCCTCTTCTTATTTTTCTTTGCACCCAAACATAGCATGCCATTTTTGAGTTTTCTATTTCCAATGTAAATATTGTATTTTAAATCAAGGGTATGTGGGAGTAGTGGTGGAAGCGAGAGAAGATTGCTCAGTGAGTGATTCTGGAGGTATTTTTTCAGTTACCGCTTACATTGCTAATGCTAGAAAATGGTATCTGGGGATAAGTCTCCCCCGAATTGGGACTTGTGCATGAGAGCGCTAAATAGCACATTTATAAACCTTCTGATGTCTTCACGTACTTCAGGGGATTTGGGTTTCCATCCAAAGGCATCATTTTCCTTTGGAAGTTAAGTCAATCGGCACATTTTATAATCTCAGTGCTGGGAAACAGTTAAGTGATTACTAAGCACTAACAACTCCCAAAGCACTCAGGATTTGTGGCCGCCTGCTTACCTCCGTGGCTCCTGGAATGCACATGCGTGGGTTGAGTCTTCCAGTTTTCTCACGTGGGATTCTGGGGTCCAGCTCTGGGGGCTGTTAGGTGTGGTTGCCTGATCGATCCTCTTGTATTCTTGGGAATCTCAACTTGAGAAACATTGCTCCCAGTCTTGGATAGCCTTCAGCATGGTGTGTGTGTGTGTGTGTGTGTGTGTGTGTGTGTGTGTGTGTGTGTGTGTGTTGGAGGGTGAGGGACATATAGGCACTGTGTAAACAAAGTCCCAGATGCCTTCAGAGGTCAAGCTGTCTGCCCACTGTCCTGGGAACAGCTTTCAAAAGCAGGGGAGGCTTGGATGAGTTGAGAAAAGCAGTGTTGCAATGAAAAATGAGTGGTGATTTTGTGAGCACAAGACAGCTAACTTTTAATCTTTTTGTACCTGGATGAAGGGAAAGGAGAGGGAAAACCACGAATACAGACCAGGATGAAGGTACGATGGATGGTTACCAAGTTTACGATGGACGATGCCTTTGTTTTGCAGTCAGGTTGAGGTTTTGAACACAGCATTGGGAATAAATCCTCTTGGAGAGCAGATGAAATGTTGACTGTATATGTTAGCTGTGACTATATGTCTTAAGTGTTTGAAAAGGCAGCTTTAATTCAAAGGGTAATTACTCTTCAGAACCGAACCGCCGCCACATTCAGAAAATGACACCTTAAGTCATAAATGGATTAAATATTTAAGGAATTCATCTTTTCTTTGCACTGTTGGAAAATTAGTCAGGCTTAATTAAACTCATGAAAAGCTCCTTAGGGTAACTTGATAAGTGACAGGAAGATAATGTCTACATGAGAACAGTTTAATTTGAGACAGCAGAGTCCAAGTTTAATCTTCTTCTTCAGCAGTCATAGGTGAGATAAACCCAGGATCTTCATTTTCTCTGCAAACTGAAATAACCCACTTGTCAATGTGTCCAAAACATTTTTTTTTCTAATTTGATGGTATCCATACATTGACCTCACTTCATAAAAACAATTCTGTCCCTTTTTTTTCCTGATTAATAACCAGATACAGTCTGGCTACATACATATAAATTATTCATCTTCATTTTTAATCTAACAAAAATTCTAACTTGAAAATGCATAATAAAATTGCCTCACTGTTTTCCAAACAGAAATCTAGATAATTTGGCTGTACCTGACCTGGCTGTGCATACATGCACACACTGTATATGTATATTTATTTATGACTATAAAATATATATCTTATTAGTTTTCTATGGCTGCCAAAACAAAATACCATACTGGATGGTTAAAAAAAAAAAAACAAACTTATTCTCACATTATTGGAGGATGAAAATCTAAGGTGAAGGTGCCAGAAACTTCAGTTTCTGATATAAGCCTTCCTGGCAGGCTGGGGTGACCTCCCATGGCCTTTTCTCTGATCAGTCACTCCTGGTATCTTTCCCTTTTCTTATAAGGACACACGTCCTATTGGGTTTGGGGCTCACCCTTACGACTTTATTCAACCATAATAATCTCCGTAAAGGCCCCATTCCAAATATAGTCATACTGGAGACTAGAGCTTCAACATATGAATTGGAGGGGGGCATAGTTCATTCCATAACTGGCTTTCATGACAAAATATCACAGATTGGGGGGCTTAAATAACAGAAGTCAGTTTCCCGCCAGCTCTGGAGGCTGGAGACTGAGGGCCGAGGTCGTAGGATTGGTTTCCCAGAGGCTTCTCCCCTGGGCTTGCAGACTGCCCCTTTCTTCCTGTCCTCATAAGACCTTTCCTCTGCCCACACAATCCTCGTGTCTCTCCCTGTTTTTACAAGGACATCAGTGGTATTTCATTAGAGCCCTACCCTTACTTAATCTTTATTGCCTCTTTAAAGACCTTGTCTCCAAATCAGCCCGAGGTGCTGGGGCTTAGAGTTTCAATATAGGAATTTTGCAAACACACAATTCAGTATATAACAACAGCCCACTGGGATTACTCTGCGATTTTTTTTTTTCAGTTATCTGTTACATATGATGAAGATGTATGTCTTTCTGGCAGTTTGTACGTATATGTAAGTTTTGAGTCAAGTTTTATCATAAAGCCATGGGCTGCAGGAACATCCCCTTTTAATCACACGTATAAAGTGCTTTTCATAAAGTCCCATGATTTATTTTATTTTCTATAACGTGGGATACCACACATAACCTCATACCAGTTTATATAACAAATCCTCAGTAATCTCAGTGAATAAAGACAATTTACAACAGGAAGTACAATTATAACTATAAAATTTGTTGTTGTAAAAAAAAAAAAAAAAAAAAACAGCTGCAACTGTTGAAATCCTTAGAACACTTTCCAACCGGTTTTACGAACAAATCCACTTTCTTACCAGGCCAGCGAATCTCTACCTATGAAATAAATAGTTTGGTTTCAGGGAACAACATACTCACCTCCTACTCTTATAGCAATACTGAATAAAGTTGCTGAAGATATATTCTAAAGATCCAAGACTGCATGAATTATCTACAGGAAGAACAATGTTATTCTTTTCAAATGCTTCCCTGAATCCTGGAAAATCTCATTATTAGATTTGGTTTTGAGCTGTGGTAGTCCAATTAAAAAAAGAATACAGGATTTAAGATGTACCTCACTGGATGTATTTTCCCATCTTAGTGCCTGTGCTGAGCTCTCTGTCTGGGTACCCTTTTCTTCTTCATCTGCTTCCTTCCCCTTGAACTTTAGGTTGCAGATTAAATAAATGTCCTTGTGTCAGGGAGGCCCTTACTGTTCCTTCACACTAGGCTGTAGCCTGTGTTTTGGCTTCCACAGCAAACAGCCCTTCTCTGAGATCCCATCACTGTTATTAATAGTCTTCCAAATATCTGTCTTCCTCTAGTTCATATGGAATTCTGTCTTTCCTGTCAACCAATGTAGTGCTGAACAAGTTGCAAAGTAGGTGCTTAAGAAAAATATTTTTGCACAAATGTATTGATTCACTTAAAGAGTGTCTGTTCAGTGCTTCTTATATGCAACCTACTGTGGATGAAGTGACTGTGAATAAGACCCTAGTCCTTCCGTTGGTGTCCTCACAGTACGAAGAGGGCATAGCTCCAAGGGGGCATGAGCAGTGTCAAATAAAAAGCTTGAAGGTAAGATGAGACTTTACTGTGTCAGAAGATGGCTTAAATACTACTACTACTACTACTACTACTACTACTACTATAAAAAATTAGAAGCCGGGCGTGGTGGTACACACTTATAATCCTAGTACTTGGGAGGCTGAAACCGGAGGATCACAGGTTCGCTGCCAGCCTCAGCTACTTAGTGAGGCTCTCTTCAACTTAGTGAGACCCTGTTTCAAAATAAAGGATAAAAAAAATAGGGCTGGAGGTGTGCCTCAGAAGTAGAATGCCCCTGGGTTCAATCCCCAGTATATAAAATATAAGAATGGAAGTCCAGAGGTTTAGCCATCTACTCCTGGGGTTCTTCTGACTTCCAACCCATGAATTCACCATGGAAATGGAAGGCTTCAATGGTGAAATCCTGGTGCAAATGCTGACGTCTCCTCAGACTTGTTGAAAACCCCATGAAAGACACTTTTATGAGTTTCCTTGTTCTCAGATGTAAGATGAGCTCATTTCTACTCAACCAGTTTGTCATGAAGATCACAAATCATAACATGTGAAAATACTTTACCAAGTTCAAGTACCACAAGCATTAGCGATGAGATCTTTTCTGTCAAAAAGAATTCCTATCTTGGTTAAGAATGTTGTATCTGTGTGCTGCTAGTCTTTTCTTCCAGTTAGAAGAAAAAGAAAGGCAATTTCATTCCTTCAGCTAGGTATACATATTTAGTTCCTTTGTAGAGAATTAAAACTGGTTTAGATATATCCCTTAAAAAAAAAAACCCAAAACACAGCCGGGCGTGATGGCACACGCTTGTAATCCCAGCATTTGGGAGGCTGAGACCAGAGGATCTGGGTTCGCGGCCAGCCTCAGCTACCTAGTGAGGCACTCCGCAACTTAGAGAGACTCGATTTCAAAATAAAGAATAAAAAATAGGGCTGGAGGTGTAGCTCGGAGGTAGAATGCCCCTGAGTTCAATCCCCAGCACCGCAAAAATAAAAAATTAAAAAATAAAACACCTTTTTGGTGTCATTTGCTGACTATAGCTGCATGATGAGTGAGATTTGTTATCATTTAATGATGCCAGAGATTTACACAGATTTGTTAACAGTCTTTCCCCAAAATATATTCAGAGTCATGTTGTTGGCAAGGTTCTTGTTTTGCAGACCAGGAAATTGGCAAATAGGTATTAATTGATGTGCAGGACTCTTGCACTAACCATCTCAGTTATATATTATTGTAGCGCATTACAGAGAAATGTGGGACAAAGCAATACTTGCCAACTAGTCTTTATTTTGATGATGATGTCCTAATCTAGTGCTTCAAAATAACAAATTGAAAGTTTATAATTTTATTTTCAGGTTCTTTTTATATTTATTTAAAGTGTAAGCTTGTTTTTAAGCTGCTTTATTGAAACATAAAAATGGTGCATATTATAGAGTATCATGGGATATTTTGATACATGGATACATCGTGTAATGTTTTAATGAGGTTAGTCATATCTGTCTCCTCAGACATTTATTATTTCCTTATGGTGAAAACTTTCATGTTCCTTTCTTGTAGCTTTTTGAAATACACAGTCCGTTGTAGTTTTCTATAGTCATACTACTATATATAGCACCCCAGAGCTTCTTGATCCTGTATAATTATAACTTGGTACTCACTGATCATGCCTGTCTCCCCCTCTCCCTCTACTCTCCCAGCCTGTGGTAACCACCATTCTGCTTCTTGCTTCTAAGATGAGACCAACTTTCTTATATTCTACCTATGAACGCTAGCATGCAGCACTTGTCTTTGTGTGTCTGGCTTATTTCACTTAACATAATCATCTCTCCAGTTCCATCCATGTTGGAAAAAAAAATGACAGATTTTCATCCTTTCAATGGCTGACTAGTATTCCATTATGAATGTATATGTGCCACATTTTCTTTATCTGTCCACCAATTGATGGACACTTAGGTTGATTGCATTTCTTGGCTCTCGTGAATTGTGCTGCAGTAAACACGGACGTGCAGATGCTTCTTTCATGCACATATTTCATTTCCTTAGTGGGATTGCTAGATCATATGGTAGTTCTATTTTTAATTTTTCAAGGAACTTTCATACTGATTTTTTCCCATAACAACTGTACTAATTCACATCCTCCCAACAGTGTGCAAGTGTTCTCCTTTCTTCACATCCTCTCCAGCACTTGGTATCTTTGACCTTTTTGACAATAGTCTTCTGACCGGAGGGAGCTGATATTCCACTGTGATTTTGATTTGCATTTCCCTGATTAGTGATGCTGAGCATCTTTGCGTATAATTGTTGGCTATTTGTATGCCTTCTTTTGATAAATATTTATTAGGTCTATTGACCATTTTTGAGTCAGTTTATTTGTCCTTTTGCTATAGAGTTGTTTGAGTTTCTTAAATATTCTGGGTATGAGCCCCTATCAGATGTAGAGGTTGCAAATACTTTCTTGTAGGTTGTATCTTCATTCCATTGATTATTTTCTTTGTTGTACAGAAGCTTTTCCATTTGACAGCGCAATTTGGCTATTTGTGCTTTAGTTGCCTGTGTTTTGTAGGTCTTGTCCAAAAGAAACAAAACATAAACAAAAATAAAAATAAAATAAACAAACAACAAATAACAATAAAATGCTTTCTCACTCCAATGTCCTACAGTAGTTTTTCTATGTTTCCTGTGGTAGTTTCATAGTTTCAGACCTTACATTTAAGTCTTTAATGTATTTTGAGTTGATTTTTGTAACCGGTGGGTCTAGTTTCATTCTTCTGAATGTGGATATCCAGTTTTCCCGAAAACATTATTTAGAAGATTGTCCTTTCTCCAATGTGTATTCTTAGCAGTTTGGTCAAAAATCAATTGGCTGTTAAGTGCATAAGTTTATTTCTAGGCTCAACAAGACAAATCAATAAATGTGGTGCAACACATTGACATAAGTAAGGACAAATACCAGATGATTATATCAGTAGAACTATAAAAAGAATTTGATAAAATCCAACGTCCTTACATGACAAAAACTTGCAGTATATTACTCCAATTCTCTTTATTGACAAAATGAACTTGCAACCCAGAGATTGGGATTGGAATTTCATTTAGCCCCACATTAGTTATCTTTTGACAAAAATAAATGATTATTAATATTAATGCTGGTATCACCAGATCAATAAGTTAAAAACATAAGTGTTTATTACTTTGGGAGGATTGCCCAAAAATTGCAGAAGAACTGTAGCTGTATGTGAATCCAACTTTTTTTTTTTTTTTAAGTCAAGTTTGGGAGTTTATGTTTAGGATTTGGTTTAAGAAAAATGTTAAAGAAATGTTAGTCATTCTTACCAAAGAGATTCTGGTTGTTTTAAGCAGCAACCTACATATTTCTGATATTAAAGTATTATTTAATTAATTCATATAGTAGATATTTAGTTTATTCAAAACTTTTCCCATATTATCATTTTTATTTTTATCCTACCCAGGATTCAAATCATCCTTTTGGCCAGGGTATCCA
>PVLC010026160.1:0-22810 GCA_004027655.1 Graphiurus murinus | reverse complement strand
GGGCCAGAGAGAGAAAAGTGCACAGGTCCTAGATATATTGAAGATGTGGAATAATCAAAACTTGGCATTGAATTGGATGTGTGAGGTGAGAGAAGAACTTGTCAAGATTAATCTATGCTACATCTCTGCTGAACGTATCTTTGCTATTAAGGAGAATTGAAATCTTATTTCATTTCCAGCTTCCATACAATTAGAGGAAGTCAAGTCAGGTGGTTGATAAGGTGAAAAGTAAATTCTCTTAACAGGGATGAATCACATGACTAATGGGTTAGGAAAGCTCTCCTTGCTAGGCATCATTCTCTTGGCAGCTTCTGCACGTACCTATACTGGGTGCACCAAGCCATACCACTGTAGTCTGTATTCCCTATCACATGGGCTATATGGGAGGGGAACTTTCATTTCCTGTTTAGTTATTTTGGTTGGTGGTATTCTGTTCACTTGGTACCTGTCTGCTCTGGAGGCCAGACTGGGTTTGAGATGCATTTGTTGTCTGATGGTGTGGACTATTCTCTCAACCTAGGGAAGAGCATCCCACTGAGAGTTAGCTAGGGCAGAGTAATAACCATCATGATATCCCCTTCACAAATGTGCAGTAGATCACCCAGAGAACAGAGGAGATGGTAATGCCATGAGCAGGGGCAGTTGCCTGTCCTTGCTCTTTGATTTTTTTCCTTCCATTTCCTTAAATGCTACTTTTTAATCTTGGTGATAGCCATATGGCTCTTTCATTGATTTTATAACTAAGATATATACATCTGCTCCCAACCTCTAATCTATAAACTAAACTTCAAATGTTTATCAGAAAATATTTTTTGTTGTTGTTGTTCTGGGGATTGAACCTAGGGGGTTCTACCTCCAGGATACACTCCCAATTCTTTTTATATTTTATATTGCATCAGGGTCTTGCTAAGTTTTTGAGGCCTTGCTAAGTTGCTGAGACTAGCCTCAAGCCTGTGACCCTTCTGTCTCTGCCTCCCAAGTACTGGGATTATAGCAATGCACCACAACACCTAGCTAGAAAATTCTACTTTGAATACTGAGATCCTATCACAATCTGAGCTGAATAGATAATGATAAGGTGGCCAAATTCATTAGCTCTTTCTTATGCTGAAATTCATCCCAGGATTGAAGTGGATCATCAGAAGGTTCTACACTTGCATCATATTTACACAGCCTCTTTCATAGTCCCCTGTATTAACAAAATTGACTGCTTTTTTCATAGGTACTTCTATAAGTATATCTGGTTCATTTGTTTACTTGCTGAGTGGCCCTGGGGAATGTGCTTCACCATTGTGGGCCTCAGTTGCTCTATTCCTGCAACATCTTCAATGCCTCTGTGTATAAGATGTGCTAAAGGTTTATAAACTCAGATCAGACTCCTCTGCTGAGCTCCAGGCCCATGCGTCCAACTGTCTACCTGACATCTATCTCTTCAGTTACTCAATAGTACCTTAAACCAAACTGTAGCAATCTAAACTCACCCTCTTCTGCTTCAAATCTGGCCTCTTCCTGTGCTCACTATCCCTGCATCTTTACCACCCACCTAGAGTGAGTTATAAGCAGAAAAGGTGAGGTTCAGGGTTAAGGTCTAAGATGCTTCAATAGTTAGTGATAAAGAGCAAAAAGAGAAACCAAGAAAGAAGAGTGAGAAGAAATGGCTGAAGAGGAAGGTAAAAACTAAGGAGGGCAAAAGTCAAGTAAAGAAAGTGTTTCAAGAAGGAGAGGCTGCTGATAGGTCAATCACAGAAACCCCAGCTCAACCCCAGCCTTGTTTTTTTTGGTAGCTGTATGAACTTGAGTAAAATTCTCTGAGCCTCAGTTTCTTTAACCTCTGTTGCAGAGTTGTTGAGAATAGGAATTGTGAAATGAGGCATGTGAAGTGCTTTGCCCAGTAATTACTCACAAAACGTTAGCTACTAGAATTATCCATTTTTTTTTAACTTATCAAGGCTGAAGCTTTGAGCTGAGGGGAAAAAAATTGATGCCTAAAAAAATTGGTTTATTCTGCTACCTAGCAACTACATATTTACATTTCCAGCATCTCTTCTTTATTTTTGATTACTTTAATAAGCACTTTCTAAGTGCCCTGTTATAATTCAGGACCACCTGTGAGGTGTAGAGAATAATTCTATTTTCTTCTCAAGATGTAGTGGCCTAGGATAAATTGTCAAAAGCAACTTCAGCTTTGTAGCTTTAGCAAGATCCCTTTGAAAGGGTATTGAGAAGAAATGGTCTGGGCCACCTTTCAATGAAAGTGAAGGTCAGTAGCTGATAAAATGTTCTCCCTAGCCTGGAAAGGTGTGTCTACACAGAGCCAAGAGTATATGAGGCCAGGTTCCGACAAAACAGGACATCTAGCATTGGAATCACTCTGATTTTCAGTAGGTTAACCTTTTTAGAAAGTGAATTTAAGTTGGTCACAGATGTGAGGCCCTTTTCCAGCAGGTTCCAGTGACCAGGTCAGCCTCATCTCTTACCATATGCTCTCAGCACAGTGTACCATGGAAACTCCAAACCTACTTCTCTGAGCCCACTCTACTCCTTACACCTCCAAGTTGCTGTCCCTTCCACAGGGGACAAGCCTTCTCCTGTACTCCCTTTAATTCAAAATCCATTGCCTTACACAGTATTCACTAATTTACTTAGGCAGAATTAATTACTTGCTGAGGCTCTGATCACAGTTTCTGGGACACTATACATGGCTTTTCTCTATCACTTATCACATTTATTGAAACTAATCCACTTACAGGTCTCTTCCTGGAGGAGAGTAATATTCTTGAAGGCAGAGACCGTGGCTTATTTATCTTCACAATTCCTACAATACTTCCCATATAGTAGACATTCAATGAATATTTAAAAGAACACCTCAGCTATTCCCATAACAAGGAGATGAAATGTATAATTCAATTTGAGAAGGTTCTATTTGTGCAGAAATCAGATTGGGGGTCTACAGAAATGACTACATGATAAACTACTATTGACTATGCACTATATACAGTATTTCTTTTCTATGAAGGAGATCATAGAACCAAGAATAGAATGGTCATCACCCCAAATATACCCCTGGTTTTGTGAGTGACTTAATGAGTGATCTGAACTTGAGAAGGAGGGAGGGCGAGGGAGTGGGGTGGGAATTGGGGAAGGGTTAAATGAGAAATGTGTGTATGTATGCCTTTATCAGGTTGTACCTAACAAAGATGTGTGATTACAATGCATCAATTAATAAACTAAAATAAAATAAATTAATTTAAAAAATCAAGAGAAAACTCTTGAGACTCAATTCTTCATTTTTGAAAAGAAGAGGTTGGGTTGGGTGATATTTGAAGAAGGTCTTTTTTTCTTGGTGATGGTACTGGAGATTGAACCCAGGGGCATTCTACCTTCAAGCTACAGCCCTGCCCTTCTGTTTTGTTTTGTGTTAAAATAGGGTCTCAGTAATTTGCTAAGGGTCTCGCCAAGTTGTTGAGGCTGTACTTAAATATGTGATCCTCCTGTCTAAACCTCCAAAGTACTGGGATTACAGATATGCACCAAAAGTAGTTTTTAATGTTGACTATGTCTATTATAGCCATTATATATCTTTTTGTGCTAATAGTCTTCTTTGAAATTTGTCTTAATTTAAATCCCTACTGCTTGTATTGGACAATATGTCTACTTTCTCATGACCACCTAGATTTTCATCTTGTACATACAAGGAATAAACATTTCTGTTCCACTTCAGATTGCCAGGAATTTAATAAGTGTGTCTTTTAATCTGTCAGTCAAGTAGATGATTTCAAAATATTCAATAATCCATGTAAAATATTCAAGAGAACTGGAGGTGGCAAGCTTGTAACATTCAATTCTTCTCCTAGGTTCAATTTAATCCTGGAGCAACCAGAAAACATAATTGTTCCTGCAAACAGAACTTCTGCAATTTTTTTCCACATTCCTCTGCAGGATGCTCTGCTGAGCCCTTGATTTCATGATGTGACTCATCATTCCTTTTCCTTGTAAATTTCCACTCCTTCCATTCTGACTCTTAGATTGTTTACTGTTCAGGCAAAAGGAGAGAAGAATCTCAGAGATGGTTGAGTGGGAACCCCTCATATATATTGGCAGGCTTTAGTGGCCTTCAGGGTCAGCACCTCAGACAACAATGCCTTTTTGGTGCATTCACTCTGGGAAGGTGGCAGTCAGAGCCTCAGAGTGCCTTTAATTCTACTGTTATCAGAGACAACTTGGCACACAAATAACAAAGGCTTTGGAGTCTGACAGTCCTTGGCTTTACCTTGAGCCAATGATTTTCAAACTTGAACACACATTGGAAATAACTTGGAAGGCTTGTTAAAAATACTGATGCTTTAACTCCAGAGCTATGGGTTCAGTAGGTCCAGGGTGGGCCTGAGAATTTGGTTCTAACTAGTTCCTGGGTGATGGTGGTGTCATTTGCAAACTATGCATTGAGAATCACTGCTTTGAACAAATGACTCAATGCCTGTGAAACTGAGCTTCCTAATCTATAAAATAGGGATAATTACATCTGTCTTGCAGGTGGCAGTAGAGAGGTGTGCTCTTGGCTTGGAGATGTCAGATAGGCCTAGGTTTGAGGTCCAGCTCTGCCATTTAAAGCTATGAGGCTTAGCAAGCTCCTTCTTTTTAATCCTAGTTTCTTCACCTTTAACTAATCAGATAAAAACACAATACTTAATTCTGTCAACATACCAATGAGTTAAAGATGCATATGAAACACTTAGCATGGAAATGGGTATGAGTGCTCAGTTGATGAAAACTACTATACTAAATATTAATAATGATTAATTTTTTGTGGTACTGGGGATTGAACCTGGGGCAAACTACCTCTGAGCTATATCCCTAGCCCCTTTTTATTTTTTGCTTTGAAACAGGGTCTGCTAGGTTGCTGAGAGTCTTACTATGTCATTGTACCTGGGATCCTCCTGTCTCAGCCTCCCAACTACTGGGATTATAAGTATGTGATACCATGCTGGGCATTATTACATTTTGAGACTCCAAACTGGGAAGATTAAATGAGGTCATTGACTGATACAATCAGAAAAAATATGTAAGTAGGTTTGGATCTAACAAGAAGAAATGACGTGAATGGAATGTAAAGCCCATCACTTGGGCCCCCAAAGTCATCTTCACTTGGTGAAGGAGGTGGCCCTGGTTGGAAGCCTTGGTATCTATATCATGCAGGCATGTGGGAGACACCTGAACATTAATTCCTACATGAGCAGTATATTCTAAATCCAGGTTTGGAACCCAGAATGAGGGTGATGGTGACTCTCTGAACTCCCAGTGACTCAGCCTGGTATAGAGGATCATGGCCATCTTGGAAGTGACACACACCACAGGCCTGGACCCCAAGTGGAGACAGAGGAGCCAACTGAATTTTGAGAAGATTGAAAAACAGACATTCTGAGAAGGGCTGATGGCTGGTGGGGGACCTGCTTAGCCTGAGGGAAGTCCCTGGCACACAGGTGGCCTCAGTCACGCAGTGGAATAGCTGGGGTGAGGGTAGTTCCTGCAGTAAGAGACAGACTAATTTAATTACTCTATGTGACACCAGAGGGCAGACAAAGGCCAGCACATGGCTGCTGACCAAAACATGCCTGTGTGAAAAAGCAGAATCAAATGTATGCAAGTTACAGGAACCAGATTTCAGTTACTAGAAGAGAAGATTCACCATGAAAAGAACTAGAACCAAATGTGGACTTGGAACTAGAAGACCTTAGTGTGCATTCCAGCTCCATCATTCACTCATTCATTCATTCATTCATTCACACACTCACACACCCACTCATTTATACATTCAAACAAATAGTCAACCTGATAGGTCAAACACTTGAGCAATGAAGTTGTACTGATCAAAGGAAGGATGGCCCAGGAAATGATATTTATAATTATAGTCTTGAACTCAGGGGCAACAATGACATAATTTATAGCATCAGGCTAATAATTCCTACCTGGTCACCCTGTTTTGTGAACTAGATAATAATATATGTGAATGGTATCTAGCAAAATGGCAAAACTAGAGAAGATCCCCAGCAAAGGCAGCGATCCTCAGCATCACACGTTATGAAGTCAACAGTTTCCCTGGAGGAGGTCAAGACTCTTTTCTCCAGCTGGCTCAGCATCTTCCTGGGAAGGGCTAAGGAATCGTCCCAAGGAGTTTTCCACAACCTCAGCCAATCCCCGGTACATATTTAAAGTCCTGATCTGTCTTTCATATTTGAATTTACTTTGGTTACATAACACGAGTCTAAAATAGGCTACATTTTGCCTGGTGCTTCCTTCTGCCTGCCCCCATCTCTACTGAACTGTCCTGTGAGGGTATCAAGCTTGGACATTCCCCGGCCTATCCCCAAAGAAGTCCTTTAATGAGGTCTGTGTGCTAAAGGGCCGGGAGGGGACTCAGTTTCAGGGCCTACTTTCCTCATTAGCAGAAAATACCTGTGCGCTGCCAACCAGGTGTATTTTGGTCACAAATGATGGGAAGGGTCCTGTGGCTCATTGTGCGGCTGCTATTGCAGAGACTTAACGCAACAAAGATGCTCTTTGTTGGCCCCTCCATTCCCAAGGATCATCTGCGAACTTTCTATAGGCAAGAGCCATTCCTTTGTTCATCCCTCTCTGTATCTCCCCAGGGACTGGTCCAGCTTAGGAATGCCGGAGGGTGGGACCATTGGTCCACAGTTCCACCTTGCTAAGAGGTGGGGCAGTTCCCATAGAATCTGTCTTTGAGAGCATCTTTGGCAGTGCCCCGCCCCAGGCCTCTATGTGGGACACAGCTGTGGCTATAGCCTCTGCCCAGGTGGTAGAAGAGTCAGCTGACCAGTGCGGGAATGGAGCTACCTTCTGGCCCTAAGAGACCTCACTCTGACAGTCCAGCACTGACAATACAGGAAAAGGAAAACAGGTTCTGGAGTCAGATAACCCTTGTAGGCTTCTAACTCCACCTCTACTGTTTTTGTACTGTGTGAATTTGGGCTGCTTTCAGTTCTTTGAAATTCACTTTCCTCATTTTTAAAATAGGGTAATCATCTAATTTACATTATCCCTGGGAAGTTTAAGAGTGGCCTTTATATAAAGTGCAAGATCTAGCACATAGTAGGTACTCAATAAAAGTTATCCTCATCTTTGGACTTTTGATACTAGGAAGCTCAGAGCCATATTGAAATTTAAGAGTTACCAAACCACCTATTAAGATTCAATTATAATATAATAGCTACATGCTAATGTCTCCTTGTCTTGACCTTAATGTTTTCAGTTATACTTTACTGATCTTTATTATTTATTTCTCTTACTGTTGTTTTATTTAGGTGCTCTGTGCTTTTATTAGCTATTTCATGAAAAATTTTTTGGGGGGGAGTGTACTGGAGATTAAATCTAGGGGCTTTCTACATTGAGCTATACCCTAGTTGTTTTTTTAAAAAGTATTTTACTTTGAAATAACTTAGCAATGCTAAGTTTCTGAGGGTCTCATGTGTTGCTGAGGCTGGCCTCAAACCCGGGATCTTCCTGTCTCAGCCTCCCAAGCACTGGGATCACAGGGGTATGCCACCACATCTAGCTCACCAAATTCTTTGCAGAGCTAACTAGATAGACTTTGCTGTCAGGAAAAATGGATCTTTGTTATGACTCATCAAATGTCAGTGTAATCAGGGCCTTGGAATCTCTCCAAACCTGTTCCCTCATCTGTAGAGTGGAGGTAAAAATAAACCCAGAAGTAATCTTATGACACAGAAGTAAGGATCTATTGCTTAGGTATTTTGCAGGAAGATGTTGTAAATGGGGAAAAACCTACAAAAAGAAACATTTATTATCTGTGAGACAATGACCCTACTTATTCAATGTTGGAACTACCCCCCTCCTTACATTGTGGCCTAGAACCCAAAGCCCAGGGTCAGGCATGACATTGTTCTGCATCTCCTTGGCTGCCCCATCCCTGCTTCCTGACTTATCAGGGAGCTTGATGGCCCAGTGTCTGATGATCCTTAGAGATGAATTGTCTTTGCCCGTCAGTCTTGGGAATATTCAATAGAATGGAAGCATACAAATGAAGACAGAGTTAACTAATGGTACCCAGTGAACAAGTGAGTCTGTCACACACAAGATGAGAAGGGTAGGCAGCCAAGCCCCTGAGTTCTAGAAATTCAGCAGGATTTGTTTTGAAGTAGTTTTGTTTGGACTGAAAATGAACAAGGAGAAGATGACATATGAATACAAGAGATAAAGAAGAAGAAGACTTAAGCACGGATAAATAAGGAGAGCCCCAGAAGAAAGCCCCAGAAAACAATCCCAGTGAGTAAAAGATCACAGGAAAAAATAAGTACACATGGCAGTAAGATCAAAATCAGATTACTTAATAAAAGATAGCATTGCTTTAAGCAAAAAAAAAACAACAATGCACATTGTTTGTCCTTGAAATGTGACATGCACTCCTTTTTTGAGAATGTCAAAGCATTCCATAGCAAGGCCCTGTATCTGACAAAGCCCCATCACCCTTGAATCCCACAGGTCATTGTTCCTATACAATACTGGGAGGCTTGATTGAACAGATGTCGCTGAACTTAGCAGTCACTTGGAATAGAGAATCCACAAAATAAACCTATGCAGGAAGAGGCAGAATTTGAATGAGGCTAGGACCCACCTGTTCAATAATGAAATAATTGCTCAAGGCACATTCTTCTGTAATCTTTTCCGCTGTAGCAACTATTCTTGTGCCCTACCTTTCTCAGTGCTGCCTCAACATTTGCACATAATCTCAGGGCCTCTGAAAGATGCCGATTCAGAAGCCAGACAGTCACTTCCCTAATGTCACAAAAATAGATTCAATTTTACATACATCAGGGTGATTTCAGAAGCAATTTCTCCATCTCCAGTGTAAGCATTACTTACATTTTTTCCTCCCTCAAATCTCATCCCAGTGGTTCCACAGGGCATTTTAAAAGGTACCTGATGCATTTTAGGGCATTGAAAAAAATCCCCAAGGTGTGTTTGTAGCTGCAGTCTGAAGACATCAAATACACAGAGATATTCTAAAATATTCAGTGATTTGGACACATGCAAAATCTCATAATAATTGAGTATAATAAGTCAACTGAATTTTTTGCCTTTTAAAAAGCAATATCATTAAAATGAATGTATATACATAGGCATATATGTTTGTGTATCTATAAATATATGTTTGTGTTTAAATATAAAATACAGAAGCAGTGCATGTGCGCGCGCGCGCGCACACACACACACACACACACACACACACACACAATCATTTGTAAAGATTGTTCCTGGCCTTTAGAAGATGTGTTTAGATCCCATTGGATATTCTTCCTCTGGCTAGCTTATTTGTCTCAGTTTTGGGCATTTTCATCTTAAGAGTCTAGGTTTTAGCCTATTGTAAAACTGGTGGTAATATTTCCTTTGGAAACCCAAGAAATCAGAGTTACCCAGATTGTTTTCAGGTGAGATCAGAAAGCTGGAGAACAAATTCCTACAATCTTGGGTCACGATGATTGTCCTGTATCTTTGACCATAAAGGTTTTGGCATTCAAAGTCGTCCTGGGGAACTTTTACAAAAGGAAAATAACAAAATCAAAAAACTGCACACAAGAGTCTGGCCTGTATAAGAAAGGCATGGCATGAATAGGTAGTATTTGGCCAAGATTTTCAATCAGTTATTCTTGCACATGAACTTCTTCACCTTAGGGACCAGAGAAGGAGAGCCAGACAGTTCAATGCAGCCAGAGTCAGTGAGCTCAGAATGGTGCTTTCTTCAAGGGTTAACCAAGCTCATTTACTTGTCAGTCCCATCTCTGCCCCTCCTGATCTATATCAACATCCCCACGAATGAATCACAGTAATTCACCCGAATTGAGAATAGAGAGGGCTGTCTGCATGGTTAAGCAGACCACAGATTTTCTCTGATCCACAAGAAAAAAAGTTAAATATTTGCTTCTAAGTTAATCAGTAGATGCTTAGACTTTGTCTTTAAAAGCCATTACATTACCCAACCTTAAGAACTGCTTAAACTTTTAGCATCATCAATGATTGGCAAAATGGGCCTGAGTTTCTCTCACATCCTGGACCTGCCTATTGGTACACTGCAAGGGAAGTACACAACATCATCTGTGTAGTACTTTTGCCAAAATGTTTAACTTGAGTGTAATCATCATAGAAAAAAATCAGACAAATCTAGATTGTATACAACTTCCCTACACTTTGGAAAAAATATCAATATCCTGAAAGAAAAAAATAAAGTTAGGAGGGCAGTTTTATATTAAAAGAGATAGAAAGACAAGAAAACCAAACACAATGTGGGTACCCTGGATTGCATCTTGAATTACAATAAATGAACAAATAGATAATAAAGAAAATTTGAGAATATTGAGGGAATTTGACTCTAGACAAGCATATTAGATATTATTGAATCAAGGTTACATTTCTTGGGTAAGATAATAATGTTCTTGTGGGCGTGTTGAAGAGTTGTCCTAGTTCTTAGGAAACATAAGGAATTCTCTAGAGGTGGAATATTATGTCTGTAACTTCTAGATGGTTCAGAAAATTGTTCAGAGAAAAAGAGACAGAGAGAGAGGGAGAGAAAGCAAAAGTATAAATGTTGCAAAATGTTCACAAGTAGTGAATATAGGTAATGGGTGTATGAGTATTCATTTTGCCCTTTTCTTTACATTTTGTAGGTTTTAACTAAATTTTCTTCCTAATGATAGCCGATCAACATTTAAAAATAAACATGGCCTCCCTCCAGGTTATGTTCTTTATTTGTTTTGTGATACTGGGGATTGGACCCAGGAACATTGTACCTCTGAGCTACATACCCTGCTCTATTTTATTTTATTTTTATTTGGAAACAGGGTCTCACTAAATTGTGGAGGGCCTTGTTAAGTCACTGAGGTAACTCAGGAACCTGAAATCCTCCTGTCTCAGCTCCCCAAGTACTGGAATTACAGGCAGGTGCCACCATGCCAGACTTGTGTTCTTAACGAGGGTACACATACACATACAAGTCATTTCAAGGACTTTACAAAACCTACAGTTCACAGTCCTTGTCCAATTTCTCATCCCCAAGAAGGATTTGATTCAGCAGATAATGGTGGGGCCTATATAAATGTAGTTTGAAAACCTCCTTGGCAGGTTCTGTGCTACACTTGAGCTTAGGAATCCTGTACCTGACTTTCTCTCAGAACCTGGATCCATCAAGAACATGCAGCGTGTCTCAGGGAAGGTGAACCAAATACATTCAGTTTTGGATACTTTGCCTATAAAATGGGAACAATACTGCCAAGTATCTCACCAGACTGTGGTGAGAATGAAAGGAGAGAGTGTGTGTCTGCATCACAGAATGTTGCAAATATATGCTTGTTTTCTCTCTTCCTCTGTCTTTTCACAGAGCCACATCATCCCAAGTGGACCACACCTAAGGTGGTTTAAATAAAATGTGGTTTCTTCCATTCGTAATTTACATGGTACGTGAAGAAAAATTTTTTGTGATAATCTCCTGTTAGTTTTCCTGCATTGCCCAACTTGGAGCAGAGGCTGGGGAATTTTAGCCTATTACATCCAGGAAAGAACTGGCTTACAGGACAGTTGAAAGACAAGAACAAATGACAGCTCTCTTAAGTCTGACCACCAAAACCTTGTAGGTTACCAGTCTTGGGTTTCTCCTTTGGATGAGAATTAACCATGTAGTCATAATCACTTATATTAACTTGGGATCCGTTATTAAATCTGCACAAGCACCCAGGTAGTCTGGACTAATCACCACTTGGAGCTTTGGCTGTAGCTGGCCAAGGTTTGGGAGGCATGGCTTCCAGTCTGGATACTGGGGATTGGATCCGGGGGTATTGTACCTCTGAGCTACATCCCCTGCCCTATTTTATATTTTTACTTGGAAAAAGGACCTCACTAATTTGTGGAGGGCCTTGTTAAGTTGCTGAGGTAACCCAGGAACCTGCAATCCTCCTGTGTCAGCCCCTCAAGTACTGGGATTACAGGCAGTAATGAGCCATGGGACTTTGGAGGGATGGCTTATCTGAGCCTCAGCTTCCTAAGGACTTAAAACAGAGACAGTAATAATCTATGACTCACCCAACTTACACAATATATGAGAAATAGTTTTGAAAAATTTAAATCACTCAGCTCATTGTGGCATATTTTTTCTCCTTAAGGGAATAGTCTTCCTCCATTTTATTATTATTTTTAACCTGGGTCTATTTATGTCCACACACAGTTAGGATGTCTTGCTTCCATTTCCATCTGCTTTGAGTAAAATTCTTAAATAATCCCTTTCACCTAGGGATAGGGATGGGCTACCTCAATGCTCTGCCAGGGAGAACCTTAATCCCGGACCATCCCAGGACAGCACCCTGACCCCTGTCTTGCAGAACCTGATCACGGTGAGGTAATCACAGCAGAGATACAGGGCGAAGCTAGATCACAGAAACCACATTCCCTTGAGTTTTCCCAACTTACTGAATCCGTTAACGTCCTGAGAGCTGGAGGAGAAGCCTTCATCATTGCGGCTGGTGCTGAGCTTGGTGGTGGGTTTGTCGGCGGAGGCCACAGGCCCCATCTCCCTCTGGGCTCCAGTCTGTGTCTCCTTCTGCTTTTTGGCCAGCTTCCTTTGGGACATGTGAAGGGGAAAAGTTACAGTCAGATGGTGCTAGTTGCATTATAGAACAGTGGGAGGATAGATCGCTTTCCTTCCCTGCTCCTCATCCTCAAACCCCACACTTGCTTCATTCTTCAGAAATAGTCAAGGTAGATCCTCCAATATCAAAGTGGAGTAAAGCTAAGCCCAATAATGGTTTCCATCTACTAGAAACATGAGACTCATGCTGCCTCATCCCCAATAATGGGCATGTTCTATACTTGAGCTTAAAATGGGAAATCAAGCCAGGAGTGGTGGCACTTGATTGTAAGCCCAGTACTTGGGAGGCTGAGACAGGCTGATAGTAGGTTTGAGGAAAGCCTCTGCAATGTAGCAAGACTCTCAGCAACCTAGCAAGACCCTGTGTCAAAAACAAATAAAAACTGAAATTTAAAAAAAAGGCCTGGGGTATAACTTGTTAGGGAGAATGCCCCTGGTTTTAATTGCCAGTACCCCAAAAACCAAACAAACAAATAAACAAAAAAAGGGAAATCAATGAGACTTGTATGATACTTCCTCACTCTCCTTTCAGAAATAGGAAGAGGTCAGGGTTGACTTTCTGTTTTTATGCCTCTGAATGGGGTTAAAAATAGAATCTGGAGTCTGGCCTTTCTCAGAGACCAAATTCATAAAATAACCTACCGAATAATGGTAGGTTGAAGTAAGAAATGTTGGTTGACAGTAGAGACCATTTCCATAGCTCAAAGGGAGAAAAGAAAAATCTGAGCCTGATGCATAACTACTTCCATAGGAATAGCAGACTCTCAGAACCAGATGAGTATTTATAATAATAATAGTGTAGAGTAGTAATGTTCAAACTTTGATGTAAGTTTGCATTACCTGGAAAAAGCACACAGAGGCCAAGGATTATGAATGTGGGACAAGGCAGGGACCTCTCTATGGCCACCAAGTTCCCAGGTGATTCTGACACCAGCCACTGTGGTCACAATTTTCAGCTTTGACATCAGACAAATGTGGGCTCATATCCTACCTCTGCTGCCTGCCAGCTGCATAACTGGGGTCAAGTTCATTAATTTCTTTCAAGTACACTGTGGCAAATTACAAGGTCAACCTCATAGGACTGTGACTATTGAATGAGATAATGTATAAAACACAGATCACAGAGCCTGGCACACAATGAACACACAATACATGGTGGGTTGCTATTTTTACTATTATTATTGCCAACTGATCCAATTACATTCCAGTGTCTGAATTTCCTCTCCAACAGCCCCACCATGGAATCTACTTGCTCACTGAATTATACCAAGGGATGGAGACTTTGATTCCTCACCAGGGAACTGAAAGGTTAAAGAGTTCTTCTTTTATGGATTTGAAATCTACTTCCCTTAAATTTTAACTTACAGGTCTTAGATATTATATTAGAGATATAAAATTAAGATGAACCCTTTTTGCCTATAATAGTTACTCAAATATTTCTAAAAAGCAACATAGTCCCTCTGGGTTTTCCAACATATATGTATCTAATGTTGTCATTACATTTCTATCACGTCTAGAGATAGAAGTTAAGCATTAAATATCTTGAGGATACATTTCTCCAGAACTCTTGCTCCATTCTTCACAGGACCTGACATTAAATTTAATCTTGGTTATTCCTATATCAACACAGAAAGAATAGATGTCCCAGAGAGGTCAAATTCAGTGTAATGTAGAGAATGATTTTCCTAAGTTGAGCCCACGTGATCAAGAAATAGACCATTTCAAGAGGTAATGATCTCCCTGAAAGAAGGAAAGGATAATCCTGGCTGTAGATATATTTTAGAAGAGTTTATTGAGACCAGCGGGAAGCTAGATTGCTCCAGCTCCAACTCCAGCCTTACAGTATCTTCCTTAAAATATGGGCCCCATGAGCTAGATGTAGATTGCACAGAATGACCTATGGCACATTCAAATGAAGATAATTTAAGGAAGATTTATTCATAAAACAGACTACTGACAAAGGTGAGAAGAACACAAGGAATCCCAATGTGACAGGAGGGTTGTTTACTACCTGTATTCCAGAGGGACAGGCAGAGGAAGTGGTAGCTAGAATCAAAAAGAAGAGAGTCGGACAGAGAGTTGGAGCCGCTTGGACAGAAAACATCATTGAGGGATGCTGCCTGTCATAGATGACCTCACATGGTAAGGGAAAACAAAAACAAAAATTCCCTGGCTGCCCCTACCCCTATCCTTCTGTTCTACAATAGCTCTCATTGGCTGAAACCAATTAAAAACCAGAGTCCTTATGAAAAGTCAGACATACGACATTGATAGTAGTATTTGCATTACTATAAGGAAATACCTGAGGCAATTAATTACAAAGAAAAAAGGTTTACTTTGGCTCATGGTTCTAGAAGTTCCAGTCCAAGAATTATAGAGTTCCTACAGAATGCTCTCTAAAAGCAGAAAGTAGAGTAGAGAAGGTAGAGAGTGAATCTGCATCTAGGAACCCAGACTAAGAAGAGCAAAAGCTTTTCCATCCTTCATTTTGTCCATCATTTGGAGACAAATGCAGCCTAAAATATTTTCCTTTCTCCCTCCTTCCCTCCCTCCTTCCCTTTTCTCTTTCCATTTTTCTTTCACCTGGGGAAAGAAGGACACTCAAGTATAAGAAGATATCCTTTGGTGATGCTTTGACCACAGGTCTACTGTTCTACTAGTGAAACTGTTCCAGATAGAGAGAACAACAAGAACTAATACACTGGATCAGCCAGGCCCTCTCTCACCAACAGTCAGCAATCAACAGGCAGGGAGAACGTCACCGAGAGAAAAACGAGCAATTCTGCAGTGGATGACATTTCAAAATTTTATTCTTCATTTATTATCAAAAAGGAGTGTGTTTAAAAATGTATATGTGACCTTCTTAATCATAAATTTGAAAAGATATACAGCAGATCCATTGCCTCTATCCGAGCTCTGTTCACATTGCCCCAGCAGGAAATAAAAGGAAATCAATAAGGGAATTAACTTTAAAACTATAAATGAGGATGTGTCAGAGGTTTTGGTATTCCTTGTGGGCAGAACTCCTAACCAATCTCATTTTATTCAGGGTAAAATAATATGGACAGGGTTGTCTTAGGCACAAATCATTGGTTTCCAAAGGAACAACAACAACAAAATATCTCACCACCTCTATGAAAAAATGGCATTTTATAGAAATGTTTGGGTAGTTCTGAATACCTGTATTAAGAAAATGAAAAATAGGACCTCACCAAAACATACAGATATTTAAAAATTAGAAAGCTAAGTTGTAAAAAGCCAGACATATGACATCAATAGAAGCCTTTGCATTACTATAAGGAAATACCTGAGACAGTTAACTTATAAAGAGAAAAGGTTTACTTTGGCTTATGGTTCTAGAGGTTCCAGTTCAAGATTTGGTGGCCCCACTGCTTTGGGCCGCTAGCAAGAGAGGCATATCATGGGATGCACATGTCCATGCAAATGGCTCAATTCATGAGTCAGGAAACAAAGAGATCAGCTAGATGGACCAATGTCCCATGAGTGCATGACTCCGATAACCTTGGGACCTCACACGAGGGGGGCACTACCTCTTGAAGATCCACAGCACCTCCTACTACCCTCGGGACCAAGCCTTTAACAGGTGGCCCCTTGGAGGACACCGACCCAAACCCCAGCCACATCCTTAGTGTTTCGCCCATGGCTAACACTACATGGCCGTGGCGATGATGCCGTGTAGGTCTCTGGGCAGTAAGTAAACACAACTACAGGGTAGAAATGGAGGAGGTAAGGAAGGAAATAAAGCATGGCTTGAGGATTTATCTGCACTCTTCATAATTCAAAATTTAAGTATTAAAAATGTCTTCAGTAACACAGGAAAATTGATATTCATTACTATTACCAAAGAGTTTAGTTACCGCCCCCCCCCCTTATTTTTTCCTCAGGACAGAGGAAAATACAAACAGGTGAATAGGGCATACAAGACCCGAAACTATGATCCAGGCTTCATCTTGGGCTCATCATCCACATATACTTCCTTTTAGGAAGTAACAACTAACCCCCCCACAATAATCAATACTTTTTTGTGTGTGTGGTGCTGGGGATTGAACTCAGGGGTGTTCTATCTCCAAGCTACAGCATAGCCCTTTGTTTTAATTTTGAAGCAGGATCTCACTAAGTTATTGAGGGCCTCGCTGAATTGTTGAGGCTGGCCTCAAACTTACAATCCTCCTGTCTCAGCCTCCCAAGTACTATGCCCATCAATCAACAGTTTTTATTCCTTAATATATTCCATTCTCTCTCCCTGACTACCTCCTCTCCACCTTTCAAAGCTCAAAGACATTCGAATGTCGGCTCTCTTTTGAGGTTTCCCACCACTTCTCTATAATAGAATTTCTGTTCTTGGCTGACTCAGCCATTGTACAAACATTTATTGAGCACTTACATGTATGAGTCTCTTAGATGTAAGAAGACCACATATTCCTGACCTTGACCCTCCTGGAACCCAGAGACCAACAACAAAGACAGGCATTGAGCAGACAAATGCAGAAATATAAAATCTCAAAGATGACGAATGCTAAGAAGACAGATCTGGTACTACGAGAGAGCTGATACTTGGTCTGAATCCAGGCAGGAGATCAGGGAAGGTTTAGGGGCCATACCAGCTCAGCACTCATCGATGTAAATTGCAGTGGTTCAGCTCTTTCACCCACTAGGGCAAGGACCTCTTGGGAGAAGGGCTTTTGACTCCTTGCACCCACTCTAATCTCTTGCTGAGTGTCTGGCATGTAGCCAGTGCTCCATAAATTTGTTGCACACATTTATATTTAAAAGTCGATGGTTTGAAGTGTAGAAGATTGTCATACTGCTCTGAACACAAATTACAACCACTTTAAAAGTAGATGTGTGCAAGGAAAGAAAAGAAAAAGCCTGCATGGAATCAGATGGTGCTCTGGAATATTTGTATCTGTTTGGTTAATAACTTAGCATTTCCTTCTTGGATTATTTGCAGAATTAATGGAATGTTCACAGAAGTCAGAGATTCCTCCCCCACCTCAGGTCCACAGAATATCCATAGCTATCAAATGTTGAAAGAAAAATTCTCCTAAAACAGTCACATGATTCATGGGGTGGTAATATAATTCATGGAGTTTTCAGAACCTTCAAGACACAAGTATTTAAGACTTTCTGAACTTGGAATTTTTCTTTAGTTGTTCTGAGACTCTGCTGGTCACACAATTTCACCAGCAGGGGGTACCAAAAGCTGGTTAAAAAAAAAGAGAGCATGCATAAGCCTATTTATTTCTCTGCAGGGACCTTTGCAGAGCTGAAGAATGTTTTAAGACATAGCAACCGGAAGTTTACTGCTTCTGACAGGTGGGGACAATGTGAAGTGTCTGCAGCTCCTGGCTTTCTTCCCTTAATGGTTGCTCTGAGGTCTCTTCAACCTTTGCTCGTTAGCCCAGTGAGGGACTGGAGGCAGAGGATATGCCCGTGATGGTTCCCAAGTCACGTGATTTGTTCTGAGCAATTCTCTCTGGAAGGGATAATGGCAGGTAGAATGGTTTAAAGGAGAGGAAGGAAGAGCCACAAAGGGTGCTGAAATCCTGTTACAGGAAGAGGCCTGTCTAACACACCCAGAGCTATCTCTCATGGAGGGAATACCAGGGAAAACTCTCTTCACACAGCTGACAGCTGGGTCTGTGTGGCCCCAGGGGGCAGAATGAAGACCATGTTGGCTTGACACAATAAGGAAATTTCTAGCAAAGTAGAACTAATTAGGTACCTTTTGCAAATACCTAACACCCGGATAACCCTTCCAAAGTTTTTGTTTGTTTGTTTTGCAACTTTGTCTTTACTTTTTAATGCCCACTCAAATTTCCTCTACTCTTAGGATTATTCTCCTTTTCTCAAAGTTAGTATTTTTCTCTGCTTCACTCATTTATTTGCTGGACAAATAGTTGATGAGCACCTACTTTGTAGGAGTAGACATTATAAGGAGACCCTGATGTGGAAAGCCAGACTTGTACTTGCCTGTTCAGGCTTTTGTGAGTTCTGAGCTCCACATCATTAGAAGAGTTAAAGTAGAGCTTGTAAAACTACTTGGAAAAGAGGCAGTGGGATAGTCTGGCTTCCAGGTTCTGAAAAAAAATTGAATCTGTTCTGTACTGAAAACAAGAGTTATCTAGCAAATTGGCACAAGTCTTAGGGATTCTGCCTAGGGTTTTTCCCTGCATATGAACAGCCATGTCCCCTTTCCCAGGGAGACACCGATCAGGCAGTCCTCCTTCCCACAGTCTCTTCCTCTTTCCTGTTCTCCATTGGCATCTCTGAACATACTTTCCTGGGAAACCCTAAAAATTGAATCCTCGAGCCAGAGAAGTATCTCATCCTATAGGAGGCAGACAAAGAATACATATAACTGTGGCCCCACTCCTATTAAAAGCAAGTATTGTACGCTTTATAGCTGGGATTCTCTGGGCTTATGTGCTAGATCTCTAACTATAGGTACACATCATAGCAGGGAGGGAGGTGCACCATTCTCTCATATTACAGAAGAAGAAACTGAGGCCCGGAAAAGGAAGTTCTTGGTCAGGGCACAGAGTACTTGAGTGGAAGCCACAGACCCAAGCTCTGCTTTCTTCCAGGAATGCTGTTCCATCATTCCTTCACCTCTTTTCCAAACATGAGACCACAAGTGCATACCCATTCTATGGTACACATGACTCTAGGCTCTTATAAATGTAGCACAACCTTATTCACCCAACCCCTGCTAACTCAGAATTACTGCACTCGAGGCAGAGGATGACTACCTGGTATCAGAGTCAATAGTGTGCATGAGGACATGGATATATACTGAGCTTAAAGGACGAAGCAGCACTTTTCTGTAAGGGAGGCAGGATGGCATAGCAGTCAACACACTGGCTTTGGTGCCAGACAGCCTGGCATAAAAACCCAGCTTCACGTCAGACTAGCTGTACAAGCTCTTGAAAGTTACTCATCCCTCTGCATGTCAGTTTCCTCCGATTTGTGGGACACAGGTTATAGCAGAACTTCTCCTCAAGGTGGTTGTGAGGATTAAAATGTATGGTACTAGCAAAACACTGCCCACAGCATGCACACAGTAAGCACTCAATAAATTCTTATATGATGACCTTTCAAATATAAGACACAGTCATGTTAATTTAAATGATCTCATTATTTATTAAACATGAATCCTTTTAGGTAGATACCCTGAAGAATGGCTTTCCTCCAAAAATATCTGTTGAATTATGGAGCCATGCTTTGCAGTCTTGGCTGTACAAACCATTTTTAAGGGTTTACAAATGACTGATGAGATTATAACGTAACTGGTCCTGGGGATATAGCCTGTCCATTTGGGCTTTTAGAAGTTCTCTCAGTGATTATATGTACCACCAGGCTTGAGCACCACGAATGTTAAGAACAACGATTCTCCAACTGTAGTCTCTGGACCAGTAGAATCAGCTTCACTCAGGAACATATTAGCAAATGGATTTCAGATTTCATGGGCTCCACCTGTGGCCCAATGAATCAGAAATCCCAAACAACTCTAAAGCATGCCAAAGTATGAGATGGACTCACTCCTCAGTTGGTTTGAATTGGTGAAGGGTCTTTATGAGGTTTCATTAGTAAAAATGGAAAACCAGCTGGGAGCCTGGGTGCCAGGTCCCGAGCTCCAAATATCTTAGCAGTGGGTATTGAGGACCATGGAGAGAACTGACCATTTTGGAGTGGCTTCTGTGAATTGAGCTGGCTCCCTCCCTACCACCCTCCTGCAAAACTTATGTTCAAGTCCTAACCCCTGGAACCTGTGAACATGACCTTATTTGGAAATAGGGGCTTTGCAGATGTAATCAAGTTAAGATGAACTTATTGGGATAAGCCCAAATGCAGTATGGCTGGTGTTCTTACAAGAAGAAAGAGGTGTGTATAGAGATACACATGGAGGGTGCCTTGTGACGACAGAGGCAGAGATCAGCCATGTGGTTGCAAGCCAAGGGGTGCTAAGGACTGGTGTCCACCAGAGGCTGGGATTCTAGCCAGAGCCTCCGAGGGAGCATGACTCTCTCGCTCATACCTTGATTTGGACTTCTAGCTTCCAGTGACAGAATACATTTCAGTTGTTTTAAAGCACCCAGTTTGTGGTGTTATAGCAGCCCAAGTAAACTAATACAATTACAATAAAATAAATCATAAGGTTATTTCATTGATCTAATAAACATTTGTATAGCGTTTGTTCTGTTCCAGGCCCTATTTAAGGCTTTTACAAACACAGTGCACTAAGTTCTTTAATTCTGATAACTCTACGAGGTTGGTAATTGTACTGTGGCCATTCTGCAGAGAGTTGAAGTGATTCGGGGAAAGTCACTCAGGCTTCCAGAGGTGGAGTTGGGATTCAAACCCAGGCAGCCAAGCTCCTGAACATTCTGTAAAATTCCTCATTATAACTTGGCTCAGCCAGAGACGTATCTACTCCTGTCCTAAAGCTTCCTCAGCTGGCCCCTTCCTCCACAGGCAAACACATGCACACTCACGTACATCTGCAGAGGGCTCACATTCATGCCTGTTGAGCATCCTGTCTGCTCAATGTCTCTGTTGGTACCCACAGCTATGGGTATTTCTCCTCTTAGCCCTGTCTCCCTAGCTTGGGGCTTCTCTGTGTATCCCCTAGAATGCCAGAGTTATACAAACAGCAGCAACAGAAGTAGGTCTCATCACAGTTTGAGGGTCAGAGGACTATGGCCACTGCCTATCACCTCTTTCCTTCTGCTGTCTTGATCTCCATGCCTAGGTCTCTACATATCTCTGTATCTCTCTTCTGTCAGTGCCTGCATGTCCCCCTCCCTCCCCACACACCCTTCTTCTTGTAAGACTGGACTCTCCTACCTATGATGCTCTTTCCCCTAAGGATGCCAGACCCTGCTTGACATCCTCTGGAGCTGACATGGGATCCAGCATATCAGGAAGGCACAAGATGGAAAGGAGGCCCTTTCCCCCCTGGGTACGAGTGGGAAAAATTAGAGACTCTTGAGCCAGAATGCCTAGGTTTAAACCCTGGTGCCATTATTCATCAGCTATGTAGTCTCTGGCAATTTCTGAATCTCTCTATAACTCAACTTCTTCATCTGTCAATAGGAGTGATTACAGTGAATTCTCTTAATGTTAAGAGGTATCTACTGACCTGTAAGTATTAAAGTGCTTACACCAGGAGCTGTCACCTGCCAAGTAAGCTCTAGGTAAGTATGTGTTAAATAATAGACAATGAGGAGGGAGAGAATACTTCATAGGAAAGTGGGAGCAGAGTCTGTGGTTCACACAGAGGGAGTTTGCCCAACTGCTTTCAGGCCACTGAGCTCTGAACTCCTGGCAACAGCCTCCCTGGTCTTAGTGCTGTGAAAATACCATTGACTTTGGCCCCAGACTTGATTGGTTCTAACCAGCTGGTAGTCACGACAAAGTCTCCATCTCTATGAGATTCAGTTTCCTCATCTGTAGAATAGAATGTGATAGAGCCTAGCCCACAGATTTACTGTGATGATTAGAAATAATAAATGATAATTCCCTAGCATAATCTTTGGTATACAGAGAGACTCAACGAATGCTAGCTTTTTTTTCTTCTTCTTCACTCCAGTGATCTGCATCCCTTTTCTTCTTATTTTTACTTGAACTTTATGACTGACCAAATACCTGAGAGGAGCCCTCTGGGGAATCAAAGCAACTACTTTTGCTCCCAGCGCCGCCACCCCTTCCCCCATCAGCTCCATCCAAATCTTGACTATAGGACCACAAGCTGACCAGATAGCTGGGCAAAGGCTTTTCTCCCAGTGGCTTGAACCCTTGGTTTCAGGTTATTACGAGTTCTAGAATCATGGCTTATCTGTGTGGAAAAGGTCTCTGGGGCCCGCTGAGGCATTCTCCCACCCTAGCTAGGAGGCCCCTTGCAACACATCCAGCCAGATGTCTAGTTCCTGACTCCCAGTGTCAGAAACTCGCTACCTCTGCAGGCAGTCCAACCCATGAGTGCAGCTCCTTATATGGAGATATTTTTTAATACATGTTGGTCCTTGTTTGTGTTTAACTAAGCACCCAGTTTAGCATTTAGCACAATACTATAATAGCTTTAAACAGGTTTACTAAGTAAATAAATGAATGAATGAG